>RJWM01020820.1:0-36502 GCA_004363535.1 Dasyprocta punctata
GCCAGACGCATGTTAACCAACTCTTCATAGGATCCAAGGGCTTCCTGTCAACACCGGGCTGTTAGTAGTAAGCGTTGGGGAAGTGGAAAGAGATGAAGGGAAAGGTAGGGAAGGAAGGGGAAGAGGTTGGAAAAAAGGAGCTAAGAAATGTTACGCGCATGCACCAACTTCTCACATAAAGCGAGCAGTGTGTGCCGCACATGCATACCAATAAACTAAACCTTAAAACGGGGGAGATAACATTATATGTGACTTTTCAACTCCTTGGAGGCTTTGGTTCCCACTATTACTGAAGGGTCAAGGGAACTGTCTTTAGAACTTTTTTCTACATACAAAGTTATTTTAAAATAACTAAAATATTTGGTTTTAAAAGTTAAAATGTATAGGTGTGTATGATATATGTGGTGTGTGTATACAGGTGAAATGTGAGCACAAAATATGGTGTACGTTTAAATAAAAAATATATTACAGTGAAAGACACATTGCCAGTAATCCCCTGCAAGCCCTCCCTTTGCTTCTAATGCGTTTATCCCGTTGTTCTGGCCACTTTCTGAAGCAGTTCTGCAAGTCCTCTTTTCTGAGTGTCTTTAGTTGTGTTGTCAGGGCTGCCCTGATATCCTGAATTGTTTCAAAACCTTTACCTTGCACGGTCACTTTGACTTTGGGGAAGAGCCAGAAGTCACATGGTGCCACATCCAGTGAATAAGATGGGTGACGACTGTGGTGGATTAACTAATGGTCGATTCGGAACACCCAGTTGAACTGAAATCAGGTGGTGCTGGGTGTGGAAGGCTCACCTGAGGATCACTGCCAACAGCATAAAAGCAGAACTGGAGGGGAAGATGATGTGTGTGGATCCTCCTGGAGAAGCTTATCATGCTGGTTTTCCTGATATGAACCTTGATATGAACCCGGCTCTTCTCATTGTTGGAGGAGCTCAGCTCCCCGCTGTCACTGAGGATGGCTGTGGTTGTCTTTGGGGAGCTCTGGTCCTTACCTTGGGCATCACTTCCTGGCTCCATGCTGGCACAGATCCTTCATCCCACTGGTACACTTTCTAGCTTCCATCACAGACCTTTGGGCCTCCCCAGTGCAGATCTTTGATACAGGCTTGCATGAGACATTCTCATGGGCACTAGGCCTCTAGCAAGACTTGTGGAGGACATTGCCTTGGGCTCTGGGTCTTCAACTGAACTCATGCAGGACATTGCCTTGGGATCCAGGCCCTCAGCTGGATTCTTTGGGGTCTCCAGTGTGTGGACAGATCTCCTGCACTCTTCTGCATTTGACTCTTTGGATGAATATTATAAAATAATCCTATAAATTATGTGTCCTGTGTTAAATCCTTTCCCTGTAAACCCTGACTACAACAACACTGGTACAGGAATGGGGTTATTGCTGTGATATCCCCTGGCCATGTGAATTAAGAGCCTTGAGAATTAATTTGGAAAGGTTTGGAGAGCCCAGCCTAAGAGGTAGCCCCTGTGTGCCGTGAACTGTATGACTGACTCTGGTCGGAGCCTGGAGGATCAGAGTCCTGCTGGAAATGCTGCCGGTCAGGATGAGGCTCGGGAGGCCTCTGTTGGGAAGGGCTGCAGTGGCTGCTGGACCCCAGGTGGTGCGTGTCGTGCTCTGGCAGCCAGCTGGTCTGCATTTTGCTTGTGTTGCAGATATTGCCTGGGTGGCAGAAAACTTTCAATGCAGCCTACTGTTGGTGGCATGGTTGTTGCTGAGAGCTTTTGATCAGGTCTGTGTTTGAAATTAAGTTTTTTTTTTATTTTAAAGATAGTAAAATCCAACAAAACATAGCAGAACAAAGTCCATCAAAACAAAGCAGTAGAAGTGGTACAGAACTTCAAAGAAAGATACTATGAAAACAATAGCTACTGTAGTGTATCTTGTTATTTTCGGAATAGTTGACCATTCCATCAGGTATAGTAAAATCAAACCAAAACCAAAACACAATAAAACCAATAAAAACAGAATATGAAATGAAGCAAAAAAAATTAATCAGAATAAAGCAAAACAATGAGAACAATATTGGGCCTTGAAGACTAGACAGGAAATCCCCCATACTTGCTATATTGCATACTGTCATCTTCCCAAGATGTGCTCAGACTGCTGGCACCAGGCCTGCAAAATCAACCAAACAATACTAGCAAATAGTTACTTTATGTACCTTAGTTGCTATCAAGTTAGCTGGTCCCCTGAACTAGCAGGTTGCTTACGGGGCGATGGGAGCGGGTCAGGGGATGTCCTTGATTCTTAGCCTGCGCACCAGTAGGCATACAGGAGGCACACCTTTCTCTCCCTGGAGTCTGCGCCAGTCTCGCAGTCACCAGGAAGGCAGGCTAGTTTTCTTCTGGTTGGTGCCTCCCAGCCCAACATGGCAGGTTCACGAGCTGTATTTTAAATTAACAGTGAAGAGCCAGCCGAAAGATGTGGAGCATCTGGGCAGAGCGAAGGCTCCAGTGGAGCTGTGGGTTGCAGGGATGACACCCAGGAGAGCATGGCTGAGGAGAAGGAGCAGCACAATGGCGAAGACGCACGGAAGCCTCGCACGTGAAGGGAAGGGTGTATTTGAAACGCAGGAGATTTCTTTTCCTAAGTGTTGCCTTGCCCTGTTGTTTAAGCTAACGAAAAGCAAGAATTGTGATTGTAATAGCTCTTTTAATTTGATTTTAATGTAGTTTTTTAGATATGTTTGTAATCAGTTTAATTGGTCAAAGTATTGAATTTTGGTCACCTTTTGAATATTTTGATTTTGGTGTGGGGATGAGTACAAAAAGAATCGTACATAAGTAATTGTTACACTAATGTAAATCCGAAGAGACCAAGCCGCGAACTTTTCACAAACCTGCCGCTGGAGACTATGGTTCAAGGAAGCGTGTCTGGTCATCAGGTTGACCAGGGGCAGATAATCCTGTCTATTACTTTTCTCTTGTTGCTGAGCCAAAATACCCAACACCCAAAGTTAAAGGAGGAAAGATGTATTCAGTTCACAGTTTGTGGAGGTTTCAGTCCGCGACTGGCTGGCTCGAGGAGCAAGCCTCTTTCCCTCCCTTCTGTGGTATGCCGGCTCCCCACCCTAAGGCAGGCATAGCACTTACACCCTCAACCCCTGTGCTGGACAATGGACCAATCACAAACTCTAGATTCAGCTGCTTCTGAAAAGCCTGCTGCCCGTGACTGCAGGAGGCTTTGGAGGACATCCAGATACGAATCATGACAAGGACACGGTGTCATGTTTTCACAAGCCTGCCTTTCTACTGGGTGGTGTTTGACACCTGCATTCACCGTAGTTCTGATCAGACTACATAAAAATGTTCGGGAAAGGATTTCCAGAGCTGCTTCAGAGAGTGGCAAAAATGAAGGCATACATGTGTGCAAAGCCAGGGGGAGTAGTTTGTTTCATTTTATTTTGTCTTTTTGAGACAGGGTTTCACTATGCAGTTCAAACTGGCCTTGAGCTCACTTTGTAGCCCAGGCTGGTCTCGAACTTGCTACAATCCTCCTGCCTCAGCCTCCCGAGTGCTGGGATTATAGGTATGTGCCACCACGCCCAGCTCAAGGGGAGTATTTTAAAGGGTGCTCATGGTCATGTGTCTTTTACTCTAATACATTTTTTAGACGTAAGCATTCACCATATTTTTGATCACTCTGTGTTCACATGCACATCGAGAGAGAGAGAGAGGTCCTAAAGGTTAGAAATCTAATTTTGTTAGCCTTATATCCATGCAGGAAAATCAAGCAAGATAATTTCATAAATCTTTTATACACAATAACATTGTTGCACAGCTATAAATTCACATATATTTAAATACACAGAAAAATGATTCTCGAAGATTAGAAGTTGACATTAATTAGGCACAAACCTTGCTGTGTTTGAATGACTCCCCAGGGAGTCCATCCTCTTGTGACTTACTTCGTTAGGAGGGATTCTGCTTGCTAGGACGGGTATTAAAAGAAGCTGTCACTAGACAAAAGAGAATAATTTTTTTAAGTAGCAAAAAAAAAAAGTTCTCACATAAAGATTTGTCATCTTAACACGTCAATTTTCCATTTTCTCTACATTGGTGTGTGAATTTAACAAGTTTCCATCAAGAAGGCTAAAGGTATTTTGGTAGAAAAATTAGACAAACCAATTTCAACATCCATAAGCAAAAATAGCTGTGAAATTTTGGGAAAAGAAGAATAAGAGGAAGAATCACTTCTGCCAGGTATTAAAATACATAAAAATACAGTTTTAAAAGCAAAGTTGCACCAGTGCATGACTAAACAAACATCAGTGGAATAAAGTAAAATGTCCAGGAATAAATCTAAACTCATGAGGTCATTAGACACATAATACAGATTTCTTGAAGCATTAATGGAAAGATGTATTATTCAATAAGGGCTACTGCAGGGGTTGCTGTGGTAGATTAAATATGAATCCACACACAAAGTAGATAAAAACATGGAAAGATTTTATGAAATAACTTGTTTTGGGAAAAGCCTCTTAAGTATAATATAAAACCCTTAAGTCATACAGGTAAGAAATACATGTATTTAAGTATGGTACAAGAAAATAAAAATTTTGGGGGAGAAAAACTAAACAAAGTAAAACACAAGCAGCAAACAGGTAAGTGCGCTTCTAATTCACAACTCTGAAAAAACACTAACATTATTAAACAGGAAGATCTTCGACCAGTCATTAAGGAAAAGAAGAATAATCCAGTAGAAAAATGGGCAAATGTTACAAGGGTACAATTTACAGCATAGGAACCACAGAAGGCTCTTTGTACTCATATAAAGAGGGTCATTCTTTCTTATGAGAAAATACATAGGGCTGGGGATTTAGCTCAGCAGCACAAGCGCCTGCCTGGCAAGCGCGAGGTCGTGAGTTCGATCTCCAGTACCAAAAAAAAAAAAAAAAAAAAGAGAGAGAGAGAGAATACATGGAAGAACATTAAGGCAGTATTTCAGAAGTTTGGTGCATCATGTTATGAGACAAGCACTCTCATTATTGGGGTGTGGGAGTAGACATTAGGGTGATCTTTACGGAAAACAATCTAGCAATGCAATTTCAAACCACAAATGTTTACCCCTTCTGACCTAGCAGTTTCTGACTGCTATTTACCCTTCAGCCACATTCTCATTGCTACAAAATCACACAAACACAAGAATATTAGTGGCCACATTCTTGATGATAGCAAAAGATCTAAAACTACCCAGGAGCCAGGTGTGGTGGAGCACGCCTTTAATCCCAGCACTCGGAAGGCTGAAGTAGGAGGAGCGTTGTGAGTTTGAGGCTGGCTTGGGCTACAATGTGAGGGCAAGGCCTGCCTGAGCTATATAGTGCGACCCTGCCTCAAAAAATGAGGGCTGGGAGTTTGGCTCAGAGGCTTAAGCGCCTGTCTGGCAGGTGCAAGGTTGTGAATTTGATCCACGGTGCTAAAAAAAAAAAAAAAAACTACCCACGTATCCATGAATGGAGGACAGGTTAAGTAAACTAGAAAATGTTGACAGATGTCATGAGGTATGCCACGCTACAAACAGAGAGAAGCAACTCCATAGGGAGTAGGAGAGAAAGGCTGGTACGACACGAAGTTTAAGCAAACCATGAAGCAATGGACTAGGTATGCCACCACTGTGGGGTGTGCGTATTTATAAATGGGTACAAAATCTGGGTTTGGTTTGGTTTTTGAGACAGCGTCTTGCTATGTAGTTCAAGTTGACCTTGAACTCACTTTGTAGCCCAGGCTGGCCTCAAACTCATGGTAATCCTCCTGCTTCAGCCTCCAGAGTGCTGGGAATAAAGAATGGTAGGGCTGGGAGACAAACATAGGAGAGCATTAGCAATGGGTGTTTTTAAGTTTTCTCTTTGGACCTTTATATATGATGAGCATGGATTGCATTTTAAGTAAGGAAAGCTAAGGAAGCTAGTTATTTAAGAAACTCAAAGCAGTGCCCCGCAACTACCCAGATGCTTTTCAGAAGAGGGAAGAAAGTGAAAACAAATAAAATCACCTGGTGCTGCAGGCCCCTCTGCCTGACCCGAAGGCTCCCCACCCTCTCCTAGGAAAACAATGCAGTGTTAAACCCTCAAAGCCTCCCAGCTCAGTTGTTAAGGTAATTGTGTTTACTCTTTTCCAAACAAAGTAATTTGAATCAGAAAAGTAAATGTGCTCAGTCTCTAGGTTCTTTGATGTCATCTTCCTCTTCCACCGCCCACTGCCCAGGACAGGACACGCAAATTCTGTAAGCATCGCCATGACTACCCCATTCCGCCTGCTGCTGATGGGAAATAAATACAACGGAGGGAAAATCAAACTGGAAATAAAACAATAGACCCCAAAGCCACAAACGGTGGGGTTTCTTCTCCCCTTTGAACATCGGGGCTGATGAAACTTCAGAGTATTTTAACATTGCAGTGTGGTTTGCAGCGTGGGTGAAGTCCCCGAGATACGCATATTTTCTTTCCTGAAAATAACTTCTGATCAAGGCAAATGGTATGTTTGAGACACCAGGAGCCGGCGTCTGCGCCACTAAACCTATCGGATGACTTCCCTCTGGGTGACCCCGGCCAACATCACAGCAGCTCCCGAGTGATTTTAGGATTTGGGGTTCCTAAGACTGCGCTGCTTAGTCATCCATCCAGGCCGGATCCATGCAGGCAGGCAAAGGGCTGAGGCTGGATGAACTCTGAGTCATCCTAATAAACCCTCCGGCCTGTGCGACGCCTGTCTCCGCTGCCCCAGACCAGCCAGCCGTGGTCACGGTCGGCCACAGTCGGCCCGCTGCCTTGTGCCCCGGGCTCGGCCCACCTGGGACTTCGGTTCTTCTTTACTCTTTCCCCCTTTTTGACACTCCTTTCTTCTATGTTTCTTATAATAACAAATCTGGATTTGGAAATTAAGAAGAAAGAAAATTAGAAAAAGATTTCAAAGAAATCAGCTAGAATATTTTTTGTTCATGTAATACCCAAAGTTTGAGCTTCTATAATGGCATCTAAGTGCTTGGTTTTTCTCTTTTTCTTTTTTTTTCATTACTTTATGTACTTGCAATCAAAACATTCCTTTAGACTTTAGAAATTCTAAATAAAACAAGAACAAAAGAGTGCTCCTTCTTTACAACGCTCCACCCAAACGTTACCATTGTGAATCAAGGTACATGATCTGCTGGCATTTAAATGTTTGCTGTCCCAAATATTTATTCCTTCCCACTCCGCCAAATTTGTTTCATATACAACAATGTTCATAAAAACAATAAATAGTCACCCTTTGTCTACTAAACATTTTAGATCAAAGTGGCCCAAATCCTGCATCGGCAAAAGTCCCACTGTTTGCTCAACAGGAAGCCCGGCGCTTCCCGGCAGCCACCTGCCCAGCTTGTCCAGCCCTGCGGCCGCTGCGGGCAGCCTGTGGGTCCCTCCACGTCTGTGATGCTGGCCTGCCCACCACTCAGGTCGGTCCCAGCTGCAACTTCCTGGGCTGGGGGCTGAGGGTAGGATGAGCCAGGTGTCCTCGGCACTGGCCCTGCCACAGCAGCTGGCCGCAGCCCAAACTGGACTTCTAGGTTGGCATCTGTGCCCGAGACTGGCACCTGCCCTCCTCTCTCTCTGTGTGGCCCCAGGGCAGGTTCCATGACCAGGTTGAAAACTGACCTAAGCACGCTGATGCTTATTCTTTCTCAAGCTCACAAAACTGGCCCTGCTCCCCAGGAAGAGGACCGGCACCCCTCAATCTCTTCCACAGTCACCCCAGTTGCAGGGTGAGCCTTTCAAGGGGTCTGAGGACCCCGTGCAGGCTGGCGGGGACACCATGCCACCCCCGCCTGCGCTTCTCCGGGAGAGTCCCCCCAAACCCGTGCCGTGCCCCCCACGCTCAGCGCCTTGGCACCTCTGCGGGCGGGTTGCCCGGGATGGAGTCCCCGCCCAGGGCTCCCCGCCCCTGGGCCTCGCCCTGACGCAAAGCAGTCACACAGACAGATCTCCAGTGCGGACACCCACACTCGTGGGCTTCGGAGTGGCTAGGTGCCCATGAGTAAGAAGGGGGCGACTGAGAGACCCGACCCGGGCACTGGGACCTCCATGAGAGGCCACAGCAGGCACAGGCGCTGAACCTCAGCCCGCCCACAGACGTCAGAGTGAGCCTGGCCTACTTCCGGGCCTCAGTTTCCATTTCTGGGAGGTGGGGACACGACAGATTGCCAGAGGTCACACACGTGACACACACGGCACACGGGGAGTGGGGCGAAGCTGGGCAAAGGACACACTTTGGGGTCTGTTTTGCTGTTTTTTGAATGCTGAGTGAGAGTCAAGAGACCTGGGGTCACAGGACACGCAGGGAACAGGGTCACAAGCCAGGCGCACGCCGGGGCGACTTCTCCAGAGAGAAGCCACAGGACTGGGGCGAGAGAAGCCCCCCTTCCTCCCTGGGGGGACAAGTCCTTCACAGAAAAGGCGACCCTGGCTGAACTGCAAAGGACACTCAGACGCCAGATGAACGACAGAGACCGGCACAGCCCTGCAGGCGGAGCGAAGGTGGGAGTGAGGGCCGTTTTGGAGGCTGCGCTCGGGGACCTAGAGCTGAGGCTGAAGTCTGGGCCGGAGGGGCGGGGCCGTCCAGCGGGAGAATCGCTTGTGACCCTGTTCCCTGCGTGTCCTGTGACCCCAGGTCTCTTGACTCTCACTCAGCATTCAAAAAACAGCAAAACAGACCCAAAAGTGTGTCCTTTGCCCAGCTTCGCCCCACTCCCCGTGTGCCGTCTGTGTGTGTCACCTGTGTGACCTCTGGCAATCTGTCGTGTGTCCCCACCTCCCAGAAATGGAAACTGAGGCCCGGAAGTAGGCCAGGCTCACTCTGATTTCTTGCAAGGAGGAGGAGAAGAGCTTGGCCTTCCGTCAGGCGAAGGTTTTCTTCCTCTTTGCGGGCAAGGTCTCACCTGATACTGCAAGCTGACCTCAAACGTGAAGTCCTCCTGCCTCCCCAGGAGCCGCCACACCCGCAGGTCTTACACTTTTAATTTGCATACAATGATTGTGCTTATTTACTGGATACTCTGTGACATTCCAATGCTGCATGCGTGGGTAGCGACTCCTTTGATAATCTTCATTTTTGTTCATTTTAATTGTAAGGGTACCATAGGTACATTGTTAAGGGGAAACCAACTAGTTACAGAAGTGCAGAGGTAAAAAGTATGTGATTCTGCCCCATTCATAGGAATAAATTGTATAGTCATCCTTCTGAAATTTGCATTAAAGGGTACTGTAAATAAGAAAGTGCCACAAACAGATTTGTATACATTTAAAATTCCCTTTGAGCATAGATAGAAAGTGTGATCAAAAAATGCAATGAACAGTTAAAAATGTTATGTTATATTACAATAGAAGAGACATCGATATTAATCCCCCTCAAAGTCCTTTTCCTGCCTTCATCTACACTTATCCCCTGGTTTTCCTCACTCTCTGCAGCAACTCTGGAGTCCTCTTTCCTGAATGTCTTTAGTGGTGCTGCCCTGGCTGCCTCGATGTTCTGAATGGATCCAAAACACTTCCCTTTCACGGTCCTTCTGACTTTTGGGAAGAGCCAGAAGTCACACGGCGCTAGGCCCAGTGAAGGAAGCGGGTGAAGACGCGCTGAGATGATCTCATGAGTCTGCCGTTCTGTGGAGGGCCCTCAGTGGCAGTAGTCACCACGGCTTGGATCACAGCTTGTGCAGACACTCGGGAAACAGGCCCCAGAACTGCTTCAGAAAGGGCAATGGGATCAGTGTGTGGGGAGCAAGGGGGAGAATTCTGGGGCGGATGCACGGCAATGTGTCTTTTAGTATAATAATTTTTTACGAATTTAAACAGTCATGATCTGTTTTGATCACATTTTGGATGGGACGGCAGGTGGGGAGCCTCCCCAAGACACTGTCACAGCTCCTCTCGAGGAACAAGGGACAAGGAGACCGTCCAGAGAGAGACACGGCCCTGGGGCCAGCAGGTGAGCGAGGGCAGAGGCAGTCAGGAGTGAGGCCCCGACTCGGGCTACGTTACGGATACTGGAAACAGAAAAACATGGGTTGTTCTGAAGGGTGATGAGTTTGGCCAGGAGACCCGCAGGGCAGGGGCTTCCAGGTCTGGAGCTCAGGACTGAGACGCAGCGAACTTCCAGGAGACGGAGGACAGCAATCGGGGGAACCAGAGCGAGGCTGTGCTGAGGAAGCGCTGGGCGCAGAGCCCAGGCCCTGGGTGTGAGCTCCAGACACACGCACACACACTGCGCATGCACGCACACACACACACACACGCACGCACACACACACACACACACGACAGAGCTCTCTGGAGAGAGGGAGGAGGAAATTCTGTGGCTTCCTCCAAAGGTCCCCAGAGCTGCTCCAGGACCTACACAAGGGTGGGCCCTAAACTTCAGCCTTTGAAATCCATGATTTTTGCCAGACCCCTCTACCTCCTAGGTCTATGCTTTGATAAAGGTTCTATTTCTGCTAACTCCCTTTTTAAATTTGAACAGAACTATTCATATCATTATAGCACACAGAAAATCATTATCACAATAAATAGATGGTAACTAAAAATACGATGAAAGAAAAGAAAAACTCCTTAGAAACTCTTAACAAGATGCCCTAGACAGCCAGGTTTCTAGCTCGAAACCTGCTCTAGGCTGAGACCTGACCCAGCTGTCTGGTCAAGAGGGAGAGGAAGAAGCAGCTGACCTGGTCCAGGATCTGTGGGTCCCGCCTCTGTGTGGATCTGCCCAGAAATAAACCCTGGACAAGCAGTCGGCAGCAGGTGTTTCCTGGAAAGGTATGAGGAACGTGGAAACAGGAATACAGGGTTGGGAAGCAAGGTGAGGAAGGGGAAAAGTCAGTAAATAAATCATTATCTTAGTCAGTTTCCTGTTGTTAGGACAAAATATGCAAAGCCCTCAACTTGAAGGAGAGTTCTTTTACTTCACGGTTCCAGGGTGTTCAGTCCATAGTCTACTGGCTCCAGGGAGAAGCACAGGGCAGAGGGGCCTGGTGGGAGACAGCCGTTTGCTTCAGGGTCGCATCCTCAGTGACCTGTCCTTCCAGGCAGGCTTCTGCTCCAACAGCACCGTCCACTCTGAACTCAGCCATGGACAGATTCACTGATGAGCACAGCACCCCTACGATTCAATCATGCAACTTTCTGGGGACATTTTAGATATAATGTGTGCACATGCAACTTTTGGGGGGCATTTTAGATATAAACCATAACACTTACCAAGGCAGCTACTACTCCAGCAACTGGAGCACAATCCCACTGCGGAGACTCGGGCAGCAGTGCCCAGCGCAGCCCCGCGTCAGCCCACGAGGAAGGTGAGAGAGCTGGGCTCTGTCCGCACTGCGGGCTGTGAGCCACGAGACCTTCACTCCCAGCATTCCCGGCTGCCTCGGGAGGGTGAAGGGGAGTGGCCAGGGTCCAGCACCAGCTTGGCTCCAGCAACTACACTGAGACGGAGAGGGAAGGAAATGGCTGTCACATCACTGGAGTGGAAGGAATCGGTTGCTGGGCCCTAAGTTGTTTTGTTTTGTTTTGTTTTGTTTTGTTTTGTTTTGAGTCTGGGTCTCACTATGCAGTTTAAGCCGGCCTTGAACTCACTGTGTAACCTAGGCTGGCCTCAAACTCACTGTGCTCCTTCTCTCTTGCCCACCAAGTGCTAGGGTTACAGACAGGTACTGCCATGCCTAGCTTTGATTATGCACTTTCAAAAAGGAATTTTTACCCTTATAAAAACTGTCAAATCCTTCCAGTGACAGCATCCTTGATTCACTTAGGATATAAATTATTACATACAAATATCAAGCCGTATCCACCTGGGGGATCACAACGTTAACAGTGATAAAGTCTTGGGTACCGTCTGCGGCTGATTTGTGAGCATGTATTTTTCATTCAACAAACATTTACCAGACTCTAGCTAAATCAGGAAGCTGGGTATATAGTAGTGAAGGAAACGGCACAAAATCAGTTACCTGGAGGGAATCAATTACATTCTGGCGGGAGAGATAGTCAATTCATCAATGAATAAAGCATACAGGATGCCAATTGATGATAAATATGACAAACCAAGTAGGAAAAGAGGATAGGACGCACCATGGCTGGGGAGGGACTATAATTTTAAATAATTAGAACCACGCCAACAAGGGATGTTTGGAGAGCTAGCGGTGAAGGAGATGAAGAGATAAACTGCGGGAAGCCCTGGGAAAGGTCAAGACACAGAGCAGACACCCGTGCACACATCCCGGGGAAGGAACTCACCTGAGATTTGAGGAACTGGGGGGAAACTCGTTTGGTTGGGCAAAGGGAACCGGAAGCCTGGAAGGCAAAGATCACAGGGCCGTGGGCCACTGAGCAGGAGAGACCGGCCGGGGTGTTCTCCGCGGAGCAGAGATATGAACTGATGCGGGATTGGGGCGAGAGGCTGGGAGCTGCGGTCCCAGCAAGAGAACGTTCAGCCTGAAGGCAAAAGGGGGAGTCACTGGCGCAGGTCCGCTTTGCGGGTAAAATAGCACAGCTGTATTGGCCGCGGGGCGAGAGAGAAAGGCCGGTGACAGTGCCCTGTAGGCTTTGGCCTGAGCTACCGGAGACCCTGACCTGCTGTTTCTGGAGACAGAGAGGACTCCAGAGCAGCAGCAGCAGGTAGGAGCAGAAGTTGGGTTTTGCACACAAAGAGAGACCCAAGTGGAGGGGTCTGCAGGTAGCTGGAGGAGCCGGCGTGCAGAGGGGCGCGGTCACGGCGAGGACTCTGGGAGCTGCTGGTGCTTGGCATATTGGCAGCAGGCCGTGGCAGGGGCGTTGAGGGAAGGAATTAGCCAGGAGCCTGAGCCCCTGGGCCCCTCGGGGTGGCATTGAGGGAAGAAAGTGACATCAGTGAGTGGGGCAGTTAAGGGGAGAGAGACTCACCATCCCAGTTAAGGGGAGAGAGACTCACCATCCCAGTTACCAGTTCCGGCAGAGAGCCGGGGTCAGAAACCCATCTGGAGTGAGTTCCAGGAAGCAAGAGGACGGGAATGTGTTCTCATGTCATTTCAGCATGGCTCAGAACCTCAAAAGATGTCTAATTACTTCCGTGGTAAATGAAGTATAATTGAAAATAGCTCCACTCCGTTTAGTTAACGGAAAGATCCGAGTTTTACAATGGTCCCCACCCCCATAGCAGGGTATTTTGCATTCGTTTTTGGTGCTGGGGTTGGACCCAGGGCCTTGTACACGCTGGGCGTGAGCTGTACCACCGACCTAGGGCCCCAGCCCCGCCTGGCTGCGTGTGAACCATCGGCCCCACTCCGCTTTCCTTCCCAGGGGAGCAGGACGGTGGAGCCGCGCACCAGGGAACCGGAAGCACGGGGGGCGGGTGCTCCGCACATGTGTGGCCTACGCGGTTAGGTGAGTGACTTCTACCTGTTGAGATGAGGCATTGGTGAGCTGTAAAGTAGCAAACCAGAGACTGCAGGGGGAAACAGGAGCAAGTTATCTCAAAGCTGAGCGGTGGAGCGGGCTCTGCCTTACCCCGGTACAATGCACCGGGTGAACGCAAAGTCACTTTATCAGCAGCCACGGGGGAGCCGGCAGGGTAATTACTGAGTCATGGCACACTAGAAATTGAGTTACGAAAATAAAAAGAAAAGAGAAATTGCTCTCTCTTTCCTTTTAAATTAAATCTTGTATCATGTTCCTGGTCAGATCTGAATACAGCCTTGAGTTTTTAACTATATAAATTAGTTGTAATGTTTGCAATACAACTTTTATTTGATTACAGATACCTCTTTCATCTCTCTGGGACTAGAAGAAACTCTGAGGAAATAGGATATCACTCATCCCCTGATTAACTGGAGTGAGGGCCGATTATTCACAAGATCAGAGTCCTGGGTTCCAAATAAAATTATAATTGCTTTCTTTTTTTTTTCCTGAATAAAAAAAGGAGTGGAAAGAGACATTATGGTTGAAATAGAACTATTTCCATGAAATGTTCCTTCCACAGTGCTGGGAGCCCTAAGATAACAGCCTTGTATTCAAATGTGAGAAGCAGAAAATGTAATTTACTTGAAGCATTAAGTGAAACAGAATAGAGGTTTTTATTTTTTTTAATCATCCACGGTAAGTGAAATGGAGTAACTAATATACAATGTCCATTTGATTTTCAACAGTTTCCTACCTTTTTAGTAGCCAAGAAATAGATGCAATGATAATGATTTCCATTTAAAGATCGTGTTTGCTGCTGCTATTGTTGAAATAATGGATATGCGATTGCTCACGTCCCTAACTCCTGCAGGGAAAACACGCACCCATCTTTGCTCACAGCTAAAGGAGGGAGACAGGAGGAAATACTGAGTTAGTATGTGAAAACTCCCTGCCCTGCTTTACTTCTAAGATTATAAATTAACATATTACTGCTCTGCCCATTTCCCCTCATGGAAATTAATACACTGTAATCCCAATTTTCAGCCTATTTTTTCTAATTTTTTAAGCCACCATTCAACAGTGATTCCCACCGAGGTGACTCTCTGGCCACCAGGTCACCACTTTGGGCATCACACCATCCTTCCTGTGGATTTGTTTTCAGGAGTCGCGCTATGAAATGCACCCCAGAGGACACAGTTTATCCAGTGCTGTCACATCCCACATAGGGCACCCCGCATCTCCCTGAAGCCCCGCTACGAGTATAATTTTGTGCCACAGCAGAAGGCAGGACTGTTTGCTGGATTCGACTGCGTATGTGTGTGGACTACAGTGGAAGCTGCTGGAGAAATGGGGGGGATTCGGGGTGCACGTGTGAGCCTCTATTTTCATATACACCAAAGCACCTGGCGCTCCCAAGACTCTGAAGTGCAGCTGCCCCTGGAAATCACTTGTTCCACAGATTCCTCCCCCTAAATTTCCATTACTGGACCAACCAAGATGTTGTCTCAATGCTGTCATGGCGAGGACCACAGCCATTATTTCATTTACTGCACTAAAAAACAATTTTTAAAGCACAGTGTCTCACTGAACTGGTCAGTGTTTCAGTTTCCGACCCTCCTGGAGAGAACAGCACGGGCACATGGACGAGGTACTGTCACCTGACAAGCCTGACGGCTGTGCAGAGGGAGAAGCACGTTCCGGGAAGTTTTAGGGCCATGTCCCCAAACGCAGACCATAAAAAGACAGCAGAGCAGCAACAAGTGACGGATTACCTGACGGTGTACCTGAAAAAGTGGCTTCCAGGTGAGTTCATTCCAGAAGGGAAATCTGTGGGGTGACTGAAATGTGCATTTTGAATGGAGTGATGGCTTTGTATAGAGAGATATGTATCCAAATGTGTTGAGTTATACACTGAAGACTTGTGCATTTTGTGTGCTAAATTTTACCTTCCCTAAAGAATTAAAGTCATCAAACCACAGTGACCCATGCACACCCATGTTTATGGCAGCACAGTTCACAACAGCTAAATCCTGGAAGGAGCCTGTATGTCCATCGACAGATGAATGATAAAGAAAACGTGGTATTGACACACCATGAAGTACTACGCTGCCATAAAGAGGGATAAACTTGAGTCATCTGTAGGAAAATGGATGTACCTTGAGACCATCATGTTAAGTGAGATAAATCAGACACATGGGCTTATATCCATGGTTTCTCTCATATGAGAAACCAAAATTAGAAATAATGAGCACAATAAAAGACAATAGGAGGTTGGAAGATGGATCTTTCTCAAAGGGGAAGTGGAGAGAAAGATGGAACAGGGAGGGGGCAGGGACTGGATCAAAACTGAAACGAAGATGGGTCCTTTCCAGGCAGCAACTCCATGCAAGAAGTGAAAACATTAGGTACTGCAAACATCCACTAATAAAATAAATAAATGCATAAATTTCACTTCACAACTTAAAAGCCCATTTTGATGATTGCTGTGCACCCCAAGAACCCTTCGGATTAACTTCTGCGTGGCCACCGGGGCCCGAAATTGGCCCTGCTATGACACAGTGACTCTGGTCCTGCTCCCTCATCCTTACTAACCTTTTTCATGGTGGTTGTTATTAAAATTCCCTAAGATCAGCTCTTGTGGTCTTTACATCTTTTGGTCATATTATATCTTATTACTTCAATAATGTTGGTTTTTTTGCATACAGATTTTTTAAGAAGCATGAAGAAGAAAATAAAAATCACTCATGCTTTTGCTCTTTAGGGTAAACTGGTAGTATTTCAGTGTCTAGATACAATTAACAGATATGAACAGAGTCCCGCTTCTTGCCAGGAATTCTTTTCGACACCAGGGATACTGAGGTAAGAAAGACAAGGTCCCTGTGAACAAGTTCTAATAGATAATATGTATGGAGGGATTTTTTTAAAAAGTGAGAGCAAGAGTGTATTCGCTCTCTTACATCTTGCTTCTCTCATTTAACTATGCATCAACTTTACTTTTTCACAGGAATGAAAAAAATCAAACATAATTTTCATAGCTGGGTAGTGATTCCCAGGGTGGCTGGATTAGAACTGATTTCATGAATCTATAGTTTGAACAGTCAGACTTCTCAAAGTCATAAACTGCAGTTCTATGAATGTCTCATCGAGAACCTTTTGAATGTATCTTTAGCATTCTTGCTGGCAAAATCATTTCACAACTGCCGACACAGTTAACTTCCCTTTTAAGCAGCCTTCACTGTGGTGATGGTGGGAGCCTCATCCTTACACCTCTGTACTTCTGATGAAAGGGTCGATGGGTCGCTTTTAAAAGCCACGGTAAACGAGGACATGCTCACAGACCTAGTTCCATGAGATGTTCTGGCACCAGAAAAGCACATCGTGGTCTGGGAGGCGGTTCTCGCCAGCAGGTTCTCCGCCGTTTCTTCCAGGAACTGGCCCGGCTGGCTATCCTTCACCTTTGTCCTCTTATTCCCGAGGTTTAAATCTCTGAAATGGGGGGAATGACTTGTGCTCCTAGAAGACATTTGCCTGAGACTAAGGCTGAGCTCCATTAAGGTATTCTGCTAAAAGCTCCAGGCCCAAGTAGATCTACCATCTGACCCGTGTGAATGCAGACATGGCTGAGGAAGGGGTCTGAAGATCAAGTCTGGAGAGGGAACGGTATTCCCCATGCTACTGATTTCCTGGGAAACCTCCGATCCTGCGTGACTCAGGTAACTGCGAGGCAGTCAATTTCACGGAAGAGAAAGTTGCTCTAGAACACAGAATACAGAGAATCT
Organism: Dasyprocta punctata; assembly: GCA_004363535.1. Taxonomy (NCBI): domain Eukaryota; kingdom Metazoa; phylum Chordata; class Mammalia; order Rodentia; family Dasyproctidae; genus Dasyprocta; species Dasyprocta punctata. Next base: position 17,191 of record RJWM01020820.1, read on the forward strand.
TCCAGTTATATTGTTCCTCAAGTTCACTGGCAAATCTGTTATTTAGAATGTGGACAAAGTGATTCAGCAACACAGCGAACCACAAGACATGCACACCTCTCAGGAGTAAAGCACTGTTATTAAACACTTGAAAGGTCTGTTACGATCTCCAGCTAGTTCTCAGACTTAGTTCACCCTCTGATGATGTTGGAAGTCGTGAGAAACAGTATATCGTGATGCGCTGTGTTAATATGCTTCGATACATCTTTGATCCTCCACCGTTCGGAGGGAATTGTGCAAGGCACTATGGGAGGTTATAGAGATGAATCGGACAAAAGCTGGTCATTAAAGAGTTGATTGACTACAGCTGCGGGGACACAGTAGCCTCTTGCAAATGTACCTTGGAGCCCAAGAATGGGGCCAGTTGGAGCTCAGATGTATTTTAAGCAAACTATGCCCTGGATTTCAAAGACTTAATATTTGAAAAAATGTAAAATCTTTTGTTAGTAAGTTTTTACAATGATTACATACTAAAATGATAATATAGTCAGCCGTCTGTACCCATATCCAAAAACGCTGCCAACTGTGGGCTGAAATTTTCTTTAAAATTGTGTTCATACTAACCAAGCACAGAGATTTTATTATTATTCCCTAAACATTAGACCATGACAGCCCTTTCTATAGCACTTACATTACATATTGGATTATAAATCATCTAAAGACGAAAGTATATGCGAGGATGTGTTCAGATTGTATGCAAATGCCCCACAATTGTCCATGGGGGACTGGCCGGTCCTCAGAGAACACCAGTACTGGAAGTGATTCCCCCATGGGTGCAGAGGGGTGACTGTCCCTCGAATATTTGTGTTAAATCAACTGCATTATTAAAATTAACTTAATCTGTGGCTTTGCAGTTTTTGAATTTAAAATGACATTATGGAGCTTGTGTTGTATGGCTGTGGACAGCACTGTCCTGCGCAGTTCTGTTTACCACCGATTCCGTGCCACGTAACTAGGTGTGGATTTTGTGTACTCTGCCATAAGGGAAGCGAATATGACAGACAAGGAAACTTCCGGTTCAAAGGTCATGCTAACTCGCCATCCCATACAGCTTTCTAGGTCATCTAAGCACCAGCAGCTATCGGAGGTGGTGAGGATAACAGAAAACGAAGAAGCCCTCTACTTGTCAGGGAGAAAGCGAATAAGCAGACAAAGAAATACAAAATAATATGCCAGGCAGTGAGGGGAGAAGATGAACTGTGGAGGATAAGGGAGCAGGGCCGGAAGGGGCGGGGTGAGGAAGCACAGGGACAGGGCTGATTCTCCCACCGCACGATGGGGGACAGCATTGCGATCTGCACAGAAGCCTGGATGGAGCCAAGGCGTGAAACCATGACCATCTCCTCCCCCCAGGCTCTCTGCTCAGAGGGGACAAGCGCAGAACTAAAGGGTCTTGGGCTGGGGATCTAGCTCAGCGCCACAGTGCCTGCCTGGCAAGCGAGAGGTCATGAGTTCAATTCCTGGTACCAAAAAAAAAAAAAAAGGCCAAAGGGTCTGGGCATGTGTGTGCACACGTGTGTGCCTGCACCTGGGCCGCACACGCAGGCCGATCTGCTGGAAAGCCAGTGGTGGGGGAGGGCAGTGAGCAAGAAAAGGCCCAGAGCCGCGCCAGGAGGAACTCGGAAGCCACGGTGACCAGAGGTTGCAGGGCTGGAGGGAGTGCGTCACCCGCGTGCCTCCGGAGGTGCGTCTTGTCCCTGCCCCTGCCACTCACTCTGTGCGTCCAGGCCCTTCTGCAGCCAAGTTCTGCCTCACCGCATGGCCAGAAACAAGAGGGCCAAGGACCATGGATGAGGACCCCTGAAACCGTGAGCCAAAATCAACCTTCCCTCCTCGACACTGAGCATCTCCTGTTGTCTCACCGTGCTGGAAAGCTGACTGGCATGGGAGACATGCGTGGGAACCAGCAAGGGGAGGTGTAGGCCAGCTAGGGCCTCCCACAGGGAGCGGGCGCTTCTGCAAGGTCTGTCTGATTCACCCCGAGATCTTCTGTACCTGAAAACGCAGAGCAAAGCAACCCAAAAATTACAGAGCATTCAAAGCCCAAATAATCTGCATAACTGAAGCTTCATAATACATCCACGGACTCTGGAGAGCTATCTGAACCGGCACTGGAAAATGGCTGTGCACTGTCCTAGAACAGCAAGCAATCTCCCTCCCTCGCTCTCTGCCGGTTTAACTGAAGTGGAGTGCATCTGACAGCTGGATTTGCCAGCGTGGGACTACAGGGCCAGTAAGTCAAATTCAGACAAAACAAATTGGCCTTATTCGTGGAAAATAAAAAGCTTTTGTTGGGCCAGGTGACAATTCTGTGGCCCGGACTACCCGCCTTGCCGCACTCAGCCCTCCAAATTCACCCGCTCATTTTCATTCTGAGTTGAAGCCCAGCTCCACAGCCAGGGAAGAACTAGAAACCAGCTGCATGCTGGATAAACGCATTACTGGCGGAGATAACTTCGCCCAATGCGTCTTTCTGCACATAGCAGTGCTTTAAAAAAGAAAGCACCCTCCAGCCAAATGTTGGGTTATATAGGGCGCGTTCTTCCTCTGAAAGGTGAATAAAGATCTAAGCAGCACCAGCTTCCACGGCAAACAAACGCTGCTCCATCCCCGGGTCACTGGGAGAGGAGGCTCCATCCTAGCCCCTCGGGTTGGCTCATTTACTTTGATGGAACTCACTGGAAAATTGTTCCACTCCGTGCTTGGCTGCGCCTGCATCACTGTTTTTCTGGGGATTGGCTGTAGATCCTGTCAGTCAGGCCCTTTCCCGGGGCACTAGAATGTACAGATGACACACATCAAAGGCAGGCTGCGACTGCTGGCACTGAAATTTACACAAATCTGTGCTGTGAGTAACTGGGTAAACAATGAGACTAATGACCTTGTTCTCCGCGCATCTCCACAGGCTCCCTCGGTGCGGCAGTCGCCTCTGGGTGAGAAGGTTGTGGCTTTGGCTTCCAGCCTCCATCCAGGGATTAGGTGCTTGCCTGACGCCCGCAGAACTCAGGACGGCAGGGAATACAACCAGGGCACCTCCATTTTAAAAGGGGTGCGTTTACCAGGGTTCAAGAAACACGTCCCTGACTGCAGCCACTGAGGAAACAGATTTATGAAAACAGGTAAATCTCTTACCATGCCCCCCCATTCAGAGCCCACCTTCTTCAGAAGCTGGCTCTGGGTTTCTCTTGAGTATGTTCAGGGCCTCCTCACAGCCACCCCCCAAAAACCCCAAGATAGATCCCACAGGGTCTCAGTCATGTTCCTCTTCTGGGCAAGAATAATTTCAAAACGGTTGCCATTGGTGAAGAAGAGCAAAGGAAGGCAGGCCTGACCTTGGCCCATGAATTTGATCAGCATCTACTTCTAATCTGGGACAAGATTAAAACAGGGTTAGCTCCTGAGCACCAGCTAACCCTGCCGGGGTCCCTTCAGCGTGACTCCCTGGTTCTGCTGCCAGCAGGAGGGGGCCCAAAGAGCGCACTCGGGGGAACTGAACAGGCACGCGGTGTCCCCCGCCTCGGCCCAGTCTGTACGCAGGTCACACAGAAATGACCACGTCAGCAGGCACGCCCAGGGAGCAGGGCCATCGGAAGAGGCCGCACGCGAAGGACCCTCAGGGAGCTCCCTCCCACCACAGGCGTGGTGTCCCTGTCCCTGCACGTGCGGCCCCAGCCGTAACGGCCACAAACTCGAGACGCCTCTGCCAGAGACCTGCACTGCTGTCCTATTCTAAAGCACGGGTTCCGGTAGGATTCACGGGGCCCTGGAAAACCCCGCTTCAACACCTTTCGGCCCCCTCCCCGCCCCACCCCCAGTTCGAACTGCTGTTCTTTGGAAGATCTCAGCCACAGGGGAGGGCCTCCACACACTCCTCAGGCTGTCTTTGGAGCTCCTGTGACGCGTGTCAAATGCCTCACAAAAATAAATCCTTTCCTCTGTCGCTTCCCTTGCGATCATCAATGAGAACCGGGTGCACTCCCTGTCTGTGTGTCCGTCCACTCACCCTGAGTGGAGGGAACAAGTGCTACTGGGATTTGGAGGGGACCTTGTCACACAGCAGTCCTCAGCCCCGGCCTTGTGAGTGTGACACCGCCCCCGTCTGCTCCTGTGCTGAGGGCTCCCAGAGCTGGAGACATTTTTGCTTTTGTGATAAACAGGTCTCTGGCTCTGGCAGAGGAGCCTCACGGGGTGGACTAACCCCTCCCACGCGTGCCTGCGTTCACACGCACTGTTTCAGGGGACAGCTTATTACTGCACCCTTTTCTCAAGGAGAAAAGTGGGTCTGCGGCAGGCTGGCATGTCTGAGGTCACCCATGGCGTGACAGGGACTGTCGGAGGCTCCCTTCACCTCTGGGTCACTGGATTCCAAAGCCACTTCTTCAACCACACTGGAAGTGCAGGCAAGCAGGGGCTTTGCAGATTTTTCACCAGAAAGACAGAAAGGTTCCTTCCTAGTAGGTTATAAGAAAAGATCTCCACAGTCCGCCCTGAGAGTATTTCAAATCACAGACGCCAACTGTGAGCTCAAGTACCCTGATTAAAAAGGATATTAACACTGATTTTCCAAAATCTGACATCTGGGGACCAAAACTGTGCAGTACGCTACATCCTGAACAGAAAAGGAATAAAGGGCGCTCGGGCCACGCCAGCGCCGGCCCTGCCCAAATGCGGTGGCAGAAGAAAGTGTGAAGCCTGCTGAAATAAGAGTATTTATGGCTGCAGAAATTCAGCTGCACGTAACGGTAATTATGAACAAGATATTTTCCCTCATAAAATTACTGCAAAACAAAATCTGGAGAAGTTAAGTGTTTCCCTATGTTCTCTTTATTTTATTCCACGTGCTCAAGGATGGTTTCTGGACAGAAAGGGAGAGACAGAAAGAGAGCAAGGAGCCGAAGAGCCCCGGCGAGCCGGCCTGTGCGGAGGGTTGGTTCTGCTTTAGAAACTGGAATGTGTCCAGGCTTGATTTTTATTTTCAATTCACATTTCAGATCCAGCTCCCCCCCCCAACTCTTTGATCTTTCTCCCTGTCTCCTTACCCGGAAGAGAACCCTTGGCCTTCTCAGCTGGGAGCTGGGAGCACACGTGGAAAGCCTGGCTCGGATTCATATTCTTGCCAAATTTAGTCACACAAAGGGGCCTGCGAGGGAAAAAAGAAAGGATGAAAGCGGCAGCCGCCGACTTCAAAGGCCGCGCCGCCGCGCCGGGCCGGGCAGGCGCCGCCCTCCGTGGATATAAGGAGAGGCCGGGCTGTGCGCCTCCGTCCCGGGCGGGATCGGGGACGCGGGGGACGCGGGGGGCGCGGGGGGCAGGGGGACGCAGGGGTGCGGTGCCCGCGCCAAGTTACGGCGCCAGGGGAAAATTTCAGAAAGGGGGCACCAGGGTGTCTGTCCCTCTGTCCACGCGCTCCGCAGACCCCAGGCCCGCAGTGTCCCAGGCCCCTGTTCACCCCGGGCGCCCCTGTCCAGAGGTGACCCAGTCTGGGCGCGGGACCAGGTCCCATCCCGCCTTCGTCCCCGCGGGTCCCTCGCCCTGGGCGGCACCGCACCCCGTACCCCCACGCGGTGCCCACGCAGGCGGGGACCGTGTCCTCCTCCGGAGGCCGGGCGTCCGGATCTGGGGACCCGGTCACGGTCCCACGGGCTCCCGCTTGGCCCCGGGGTGGGGGTGGCGTCTGTTTGTCTTAGGAGGAGGCGAGAAGAGGCGGAAGAGCCCCGGGGACACAAACTGCCGCTTCCCCCGCTCCCCGCTCCTTTCCGCTCAACCGAAGGCGCCCGCGCCCTGCCGCCCCTGGAGACGCGGGGCACACGGAAGGGGCCGGGCGCCGCCCCTGAGCCACGGGATTCGTTTTTCCAGCCCCCTTCCCGGCCCCTCTCTCTCCGGAGCATCCTCTCGGGGCCACCGCCCTCCTCAGATCCCCCCACGGGCGCAGCGGGACGGAGTCCGGCCCACCCGAGGGGACCACCCCGAGTGGGGACAGGGTCGTGGCCACGACACGCTCTGGTCCTGTAACTGGCCCTGCTGGCCGGGAGAGGAGGAGTCTTGTCCAGTGTCCAGGTCCTCCGGGATTGGGGGTTGTGCACCCCACCCGGCCCCCAGTGTTGATCTGAAACAAGTTCCTTCCGAGCTACACCCAAACCAACCCTAGCCGCGGGGAGGCGGGGAGCCCGCAGCTCTGCAGCCAGCCCCCAGCCATAGTCCCAGGGTCGGAATTAAAGCACATCAAAACGCCCCCGAAATCCACATCCTGCAGGAATGAGCCTGCAGCCTGCCAGCCGTTGTCCTCGCCCGAGTTCACACGGGCGACCTTCCTGCCTCAGCATCCGAGGGCAGGGGCGGAGGGGTTCGCGGATGCGGCAGCACGCGCCCGGGGCCTGGGGGCTCCCAAGAACCCGAGGAAACAGAAGTTGCAGGCGATAGGACACCAAGGCCACGGGGGAGGGGGCTCTTCCGGGGGCAACGACACCCTCCTGCGCCCCCTGCTTTTCCCTGGAGACTTACCCGGGCAATGTCAGCCTCCCGGACAAAGCCTGGAGAAATGGGGTGCACGGTGTTTAGCAAACCCCTTTGGGGGGAGCGCAGCCCATCTGATGACTCTGACAAGGATTAGGGACAAGGCCTCGCCCAGGGAGCCCGGCGCCGGTGATTTCGTTAGAAACAAGGTTTCTGGGGAAGAGTCAAGCCCAGCACCAAAGGCAGCCGCTCACCCTCGGCCCTCCTCCGGAATGGTTTCCACCAGTTATTGTTCCCGGATTCCCATCTCCTCCGCTCCTAATCTCCAGGACACCTGGAGCTCAGCTCCACAGGACTCGGGGAGTCCAGATAATTAACATGAAGGAGAAAATGGGAATTCGAATTAGTTGCAACACTTAAACCAGGGGGCTGCGGGGGGCGTGTAGGAGTCCTCGTTTAATCTCTCCTTGGCTTCCAAAAAAATTCCCTCTGGCCATTCTGCGCCCTCCCCTCCTGGAGATGAAAGGTCTGGCTACACCCGCGGCTTTGATGGACCCCGTCTTCAATCCTCCTGGTGGTCAAATTGGGCCTGTCATAGGCGGGATTTGGGCTTTGTTTTACCATATTTCTTTTAGATCGGGGGCTATAAACCTGGGACACAGCTACATGGTCACACTCGCCCTGGTGCCCAGTTCCAGGGGAAGCTGTATACCAGCACCATCCCAAAAGCAAAAATTGGATTTCTTTCCAGCCTATCTATTTGTGCCTTATGGACACACTATACCAGAATATTGTTTTTGTTCTTTTTCTTTGATGCTTACATATTTAAGAGTAAGATGGTTTTACTTTTCCTGGCCCTCTTCACCAACCTCTAAAAATATCCAAATCTGCTGCATGGAATTTCCGTGTGACCACTGGCTACACCCTAGAGGGCCAAGTGAGCCTCTCAGAGATACCGTTCTTAAAGCCGTTTCCTAGTAAATTCCCATCCCCCTGAATTAGTGATTATCAGTAAGCCAAGTCGCAGCGCTTGTTTAGACCTGTTTAAGTCTCTGCTTATTAAGAAAAAGACCTTCGCGTGGACATTCCTACACAGCAGAGTTTAAGTCTGGTTCTGAGGCGTTTCCCTTATTTTCGGTTTAAGGCAGCCGAAGATGCATGGCTTCCTGAGCGCTGTTGACTCTTCTGAGGTTTGACGGATGGCTGCTGCTTCGGCTGTAATAATTTTACCTGGATTTTTAACTAAGGGAGGTAGCGAGCCAAGGGACAAAATGTGTTTTCAAACTTCAACTTCCCTGCTACTGTAACTGCACAGAGCGTCTCCTTAAAAGTCCTCTCCTTGTACAAAGTGCATCAAAGAGACGGTGAAGACCTGGGAATGTCTGAGGTCGGACTGAGATTTGCATCCTCAAGGGTCCCTTTCAGCGCGCGGTCCGGGGCGCCAGGGACGCCCGTCCTCCCTCCCTCTGCGGGCTCCGCTCTCCAGGGGCTCCTCTGCCTTCTCGTCCCCCTTCTCGGGCTCTCTTCTCATGTTCTCCGAGGTCCTCGCACCCAGCACTGTGGGTCTCCGAAAGCCCACGAGTGGTCTCGGATAGCTCTCCGTACATCCCGTGGTGAGGGCGCGAAGCCAAGGACACTGTCTAAAAAGCGATCTTTAAGATCCCGTCTTCGGTTCCTTCCTCCTCGTCCTATTTTTCTCGGTAAGGCTGGAGATTTTTATTTTCGCTAGCTTGTGTGCTTCCTCTGTCTTCAAAGAGCCTGCGTGTGACCTCAGGCCCCGGGAAGCCCGGGCTCCCTGCCCTCGCCCTTCTCCCATAGCTGCGCCCTGTCTGGTCAGTTCCCCTCCTTCATCCTCTCGGTCCCCAACTCCCGCCTCGTCCCTCTGGAGCATCTATGGTCTGCGCGGCGCGGATGGCGGCGGCGGCTCTGCCTTTCATCTTCCGCGGCCCGAGCCGGGGAGGGCGCGTGGGCGCCGGGCGGAGGACCCGGAGTGGGTGGTGGGCGGTGGGCCTTGGGTGGGTGGGTGGGACGAGGGTGGAGACACTCGGGTGCAGTCCGGCCACCCAGGCCGAGTGTCTTGTCCACTCCACGCGGGCAGAGGTGCCTCCCCGTGGGTTACCGGCCGCGCCAGTCTCTCCTTCCCTCACCAAGTTGCCCGAGCCTCCTCTCCAGGCGCGCGCGCGCACACACCCCAAAACTAGGACTCGTCCTACAGGCTCTGGGAAAAGGAGGAGAATTTTTTTTAAAGCCCTCAATCACCTCCTCCTTCTCCCCCCACCCCCCTCCAGCGGGCAGCCAAGGAGAGCGGGAGGCGGGGGAGGGGCGGGGAGTCGAGGCGACGCAAGTGGGCAGCTTTTCAGCGCCGGCGAGGCGCGGGAGGAGGCGGACAGGCGGCGGGAGGCGCAGCGGCTCACCTGCGGGGCCGGGCGCGCAGAGGACCGGGCTGCGGGGAGCCGGACGCGCCCAGCCTCGCGGGCGGCCGAGTCGCCGCGGTCCCCTCCCGTCGGCCCGGCGACCCCGCGCTCGGACGCCGCAGAGGCGTGGAGAGCCGGGAGCCGAGCTGGGAAACCCGAGCCGGGAACAAAGAGGGACCGGGCTGCGAGCGTGCGCGTCTCGGCCGGGGCTCCGGAGCAGCCGTGGGGCCCAGGTCTCCCCGTGACGCCCGGGACCCCGCTGGACCCCGTCGCCGGTGCCCGGCGCTCGAACTTCACTCTTGGCAAACTTCTGCGCTGCTCCCCGCGTGCCCCGCCACCCACCTCCTCCTCCCGCGGCAGCCGACCGCATCCATGCGCCTGGAGGAGGAGAACAGAAGCGAAAGGGACGGAGACTCGGCGCTGTAAAGCGGCCACCGCCTGCCCGGCTAGCTCTTGGTTTTTATTTTACTTTTTATTTTTTGTTTTTGTTTTTCTTATTTTTTCCACCCTCCAGGAAGTGGACTTTGCATTCTCTTCCGATTGATTCTGCGGGCGCTTTCTCCGCCGGGCACTCGGAGCCTTGTGGCTCAGCGCCCCTCTCCTCTCTCGGGAAGCAAACTCCCCCTCGGCATCCGAGCCATCTGCGGTGGCAAGGCGCGCGGCGACGCGCCGCAGGACCCCCGGTGCGCTCGGGCCGCGGCGACGCGGGGACTAGGGGTGCCCTCGGCCCGGACCCCACCCCGGGCCCGGCCCGGAGCGGCTGCAACCCCCGGGGCCTGCCGAACTCGCCCGCATCCCGCGTCCCCGGCCTGTGCCCCCCGCCTCGGCATTGACGCCCCTCTCCCTCCTGCTGTCGCCGCGGGGGCTCCCCCAGCGGAGCGGGGATCACACGGCCGCCGGGATGCCCCAGCTCTCGGGGGGAGGCAGCGGAGACCCGGAGCTCTGCGCGACGGACGAGATGATCCCCTTCAAGGACGAGGGCGACCCCCAGAAGGAGAAGATCTTCGCCGAGATCAGCCACCCCGAGGAGGAAGGCGACCTGGCCGACATCAAGTCCTCCTTGGTGAACGAGTCTGAGATCATCCCGGCCGCCAACGGGCATGAGGTGAGCGCGCCGCCGCCGGCCGGGGACGCGGACACGAGGAAGCCACTGGGGCCCGGGCCGGGCGGTGGGGTCGCCGGCGGGAAGCTTCGCCCCGAACCCTGCGTCGACCGCGGATGCCACGCGTTAAGGCTGGGCCGTGCAAACAATGCCACCGGGAAGTTCGTGCCGAGCACCAAAAACAAAGTGCACCGCGCCGCACCGCGGGATGCGCTGCAGAAGCGCGATAAACCGCCGAGGGCGCAGCCGAGCGCAGCCGGAGCCGAGCCTGGGCGACCGGCGTGGGCCGGCGGGCGGGGCGTCCCAGCCGCCGGGGCGCGGGGCCGCGGGGACTGCGTGGGGGCCGGGCCCGGCACGCAATAGCGGGGGGTCGCAGCCGGGGCTCCGGGCCGCCGCGGAGCCGTGGGTGCGTGAAACCGAGTCGCCCCGCGAGCGCGGACACCGCGGCTCCAATTTCCGTCGCTTAAACAAGGGAAAAGGGGGAGGACTTTTATTTGGGGTTCGTCCGGGTCCGGATCAGGCCTTCAATCTATGCACGGAGAAAGGCGAGCCGCGCGGCGGCGGAAGCGCTTTATCAGATCCCGGGCTGCGGCGGCAAGCGCGCCGGTAACCGGAGAGGGTAAATAGAGACACGTGGGTGTCGGCGCCCGGGGCCGAGGGGTGGCAGCGCGAGGCTATTTCTGGCGAGCCCAGGGCTGAGGGGTGGGGGAGGGACTCTTGACACCCGACACCCCCTGGCCACCTCGTCCAACAACTGGGAGCCCCTCCGGAGGAAATCCGGGGGAAGAGGCCTGACACCCGAAAGGTTTCGCCCACGCCTTCTCCTTGCAGAGAAACTTTGGAGGTATACCCTTTTTCCTTAAATGGCATCCTTCCCCCGAAAAGAAAGCGCGCGGTTTGGGGGCGGGGACATTTTGGGTCTTAAACTGCACGTTTAAGAACACCTCCAAGTTCTCTTCTCTGTCCGGATGGCAGGGGTGAGTACACGTTTTGGAAGAGTGGGGACCCCGGCTCCCAGGAGAACCCATAAAGGTGCTCTCGAGCACGGGATCTAGTGTGAGGATGGGGCAGGGGGCCAGGTGCACCCGACCTCCGTGGGAGAGCCGTGACCGTGGGAGGGTGAGGTCATCCGGAGGACACACGCCCGAGGAACCAAGAACGTCCACAACACTCAAGCTTTTTGCCGAACTCCAGTCCTCCTTGTAGAGCAGCCTTTCTTTCTAGCCATTTAGTTTTTCCTTCCTTAGCCTATAAATGAATCTGCCACCTGCTTCACATTTTCTGCCCTGTTCAATGATCGTGGGGGGTGGGGCAAAGGGGCCAAGCCCCAGCAGGATGGAGTAGCCGAGACCGCTGCTTTGCACGTGGTTGAGTGGGCCTGGATGGCGGTTAGGGAGCTGCTGTTCACAGGGCTACCTTTCAGAGGTCTGTAACCCAACTCTCAACTTTCCCCTTCAACCACAGGACAGTTGTACTTTTCCCCCATCAGCCTGCACCCAGGCGGCCTGCACCCAGGCACAGCCCTAGCAGGCTTTGAGGCCTCCTGGAACCCTGGCTGGGAGGGACAGTCTCCTGAAGACCCTGTTGAAGTGCTTGGGTTGTTTGTATTTAAAATGACATTTTCAGTTGCAGAATGGCAGACAGCCTGCTTTTAATCAGATCTAATTGAAATGAACAGTGGTTGAAGAGGCTATCAAAAATGATCAGCCCCATTCCCCGAGCAGCCCGTCACTCACTTTGGGGCCCCAAGTCACCTTGGTAGGTTTTGGTAAACAGTGGTCACAACAGCACACAGATCATTACCGAATTTACAGTGTTTTTGTTGTGGGTGTTTTTACTTTCTGATCCTGAGTAGATAATAATCACTCAAAAAACACATGTCGAAAGAAAGAGATGCCCCGGTACTCCTGCCCCACTTATTATCCTTCTGAGACTGAATGAATGGGTAGAGTTAGCAGGGGTCACGCGTGTTGTCCCAAACTCTAAGGTGATTTTCTTTCTTTTGGGGGTGGTGATTGACGCTGTTAGGTGGCCAGACAAGCCCAAGCCTCCCAGGAGTCCTACCACGACAAGGCCCGGGAACACCCTGACGACGGTAAGACGGGTTCTCCTCCCACTCTCGGGACCCTGGATGTGTGCGTGGCGTGTGCTGGACTTGTTCTGCTACTTTTATTTGCATTCAAGAGACCAGGAGCAGACATGCTAAGAAGACACCCACTGTCTTCACAAAGCGGGAAGGGGAGGCACAGACAATGTATGACTGACCTCTTATGCGGGCTGCATCATTTTAAAAACTCTCTTTGAGTTAGGAACCTTTGGATTTCAGTTCCCTTCCGGATTCAGGGGCGGGAGGTAGAGTGGAGGTTTACAATGAAGTGGGTTTGGTTTATCCCACACACACACACACACACACACACACACGAGAATAGTTTTGAGTGGATTTTCGTCTGCAGAATTGCTGTTTCCAGCTTGCTACAGTGAGGAGGCAGGCGGTAAGGGAACAGGGCTGAAGAAGGCCCCGTGAGAGACCCTCTAGCTCATGAAAACAGGAAACGTAGAAGTAGGAGCCATGGATAGCAAGCATGAGAGATTTTCTCCCCATTTCTGATGCTTGCTAACAGCTTTAAAAACGATGAGTACGGGTAAAATTCTTAATTTAAGGAAAGCTCCTTATGACCGGAAAAGAATCAGATAAGTGGTCGCGTTTGTTTGTCAGCCGGCGTGCATTTCTGGTGTCCTTAATGACTGAACTCGGCCCGGCCAGGCTCACGCGTGTGTCCCTGCAGTTTGCCAACCATGGAAGGGCCGGGGACGTCGGGTCAGGCCTCCCTCCCGGTGACGGAGCAGTCAGATCAAAGTCCATAAACTGAGCACACATGGATCCTTTCAGCTGACTGATGGAAGTGTGGCATATGAAGAATTCAGCCTTACAGAGCTAATCCTTGCTCATCACCCCACCATAACTCTGTCACTAGGTGCAGCTTAGTAACAGGTTAGAATTTTTGAGTTTGCCTGAGGAGAAGTGGTAACTTCAAGGGTGTAAGCATGCTTGTGTGTGCCCCCGGATGGCCTGGTACATTTATGTTACAGCTTTAGGGGTGTGTGTCCGCCTTCGTGTTTCTGTGTTCCTGAGTCCTGTTTGTGAGGAGTAGAACAAATTAAGTTGGATGGATAATACTTATTTTTGTAAAAACATCAGCCAGTACTGGAAGTAAATTGAACCACATGTTTTTTTTTTTAAACATCTGGTGCCCTGCTCAACCTTTTAAGGGAATAAATGCTGTCAATCTAAAATAGAGCGTCACAATCCGGCAATAGTGTTTTATAAACACATCTTTTTATGTAAAGTCTGATTGGCGGAGAACTGTGAGATTTTTTTTCTGATGAGAAAGACGGTGATGCCAGAGGGAAGACGCCGCATTCCTGATAGCGCTTTGTGTTCTCGCAGGAAAGCATCCAGATGGAGGACTGTATAACAAGGGGCCCTCCTACTCCAGTTACTCCGGCTACATGATGATGCCAAATATGAACAGTGACCCGTACATGTCCAACGGATCCCTCTCTCCGCCCATCCCGAGGACGGTGAGTACCGCGCCGAGGTGGCTGGCTGTCCTCAGAAGTGCAGACTGATTTGTTATTCGGCAGAATGTTGATGATTTTGTTTTCAAGCCCATTGAAAAGGCTTCCCTGACCAGTGATGGCTAAGGAATGACCAGTGCTGCCTTAACATAGTGCCATCCTCGATGTCTTGTGTTTGGAATTTCAGCTTCTGGTTTGTTGGCGGAGGTTAATAAATAACAGATCTCTAAGTATGAGATCTAATGATGGTGAAAACAAGAAATCCATGATTTTGTGCGGACTGTGCGTTTTGTACTGATGACAGGAGAAAATGGATTCGATCTTTCAGTTAACTAAACACTGATGGTTTTCCAGACCCTTAAGCCATCTAGAAGGAAAACCATGTAGGCTCCTTCGGAGCCGCACACGAGGTTGTCACTTTGGTTTTGAGAAGCCCTCATTTTACTTTATTCTGTGAGCTGCTGTTTTGTGAGGGGTGGGTGGGCTACTTTTGCTTCACTGCTGGTTGTTCGGAAAGTATCATCACTTGCAGATAACCTGATGGAAGTTGTTCGTTTTTTATCTCATGTGTTCAGTTCACTTCTGAAGTTCTAAAAATCCCACGGCACTGTAACTGCGTTCTGCAGATGTGTGGCTCGGTGGGTTTCAGGTTTGCCCCTGAATGATAGCTCCCTTTTCTGGCAAAGTGGGAACCTCACTTGTGGTGTGAGGAGACATCCGAACAGTAACGGGTGGGGATGTGAGCGAGCAAGCGTAAACACGGTGGGATGGATTCTCAGAATCTTTCCTCCAGCAGGGCAGTGGGTGGATCCTCAGGGGTGCACCCTGTATCTGCTTCTCTCCAGCACCCCCACCTCTCCCCGCCCCCCTCCCCTCCTCCCTCCCCACCCTCTAGGGAAAGCACAGACGCCTGCATCGCAGTCAGGGTTTCAGTCTCACTCGTTACTCTCAGGGGCCAAATCTACCATCATAAATGGAGCCTGGGATCTTTGCCTGCTGCCAACAAACTGAAAAAGTCACATGCTGCTGGGAAAAGTGGTGTCCTCCATGTCCCAGGGGACAGATCAGGAGGACTGGTCCCCAGCCTGTGGTCACCAGCAAGATGCTTGGTGACCTGGGTTCCCTGCAGCCCGCCATGGTCAGGATGTGAGGTGCAGGAGCTCTGACCACTCTGGGAACTGTGATTTCCCAGGTAGCGCATTTATTTCTCCACAGATTTCAAAATAAAATTTGGCTTTCTCAAGGAAGAAATAAGTAAGATTTCTCTAATTTGCATACAGCAGCCACTGTGGAACTCTCAGGGACTGTGTGATGGGTGCTATGGGAAAAAGCTATTTCGTGTTCTATTTTAAATGGATTTTGCAAATGTTCGGTGATATTTAATGTTTAATTAAATCATATTTAATGTGAAATGTGCAGATCTACCTAAAAAAGTGAATGACTTAATAGGAGCAACTGTAGTTGAATATTTGCACACCACCCCCAAGCAAATGCTTCTGGGGTTTCAGACTGTGGAAGGCTCCCTATTGCTGAACCACATAGGCAGGTATGTCAGATATTTCTTTTGCAGTTGGGCACCATTTTTTTGTTGTTGTTGTTGCTGTTCTTGAAAGAGAGGAGCTAAGTATGTGTTACATAAATGATTGGAGATTTCTGTTGAAGGCTTTTTAAGATAACAAATCATCTTTCGAAATCAAATGATAGTCTTGGTAGTAAGAGCAAACAGCCACTGATACCACCTAACTCGTTTCAGCTAGTTTAAGTCAGTGGGTATTTGTGCTGGTTATTCCTTACCAAGATGAGCTGCTTTCTTCCAAGCAATATATTGTTTTGTAAAATCAGCATAGTAAAAATGCATTGGAATTTGTAAATAATCACTGAGAGTATCAGCCAGGCAGCTCTTCTGCTCTTGAAACCAGCATTCTGTCTTAGGTCTCCACAGGGTTTTCCCCCAGCCCCTATGAACTGGTCATTTTGAAATTGTGATAGAATGGAAGGTATTTGTTGCTTGCGTCTGTATTGAGATTTTGAGGGCGGCGAATCAGTCATTCTTTGCTTAGGAAAGATTTGTGGCCAGAAGAAATGTCAGGAGGAGCTCACAGAGTGGAGGGCAGGTGCGATCCGGAAGCGGTTCCTCAGCTCGCTGTTGTCTGATTCTCTTGCACATTACAGTGTATTTATTTTAGCCCTGTGTTCTTGCCATATCCCATGCTCTGTGTAGAATTCCAGAAGCTTCTCAGTTTTAATCACAGGGCTATGTTGGTTGTTTTTTTATTTTTTTAGGGTCCAACCAAAGAGACTTATAATCTTTGGTTTTTAATACCTACCAGCTGTTTTTAATGTGTCTGAGATCAAAAGCACTCTAACCGGAAGGCAGCCTCTCTTCTTCGCCCCTAAGCACGCTTTGCCTGGGTGCTCTTTATTCCTGCCCCCAGCAGGCCTGAGTGTTTGTGTCCCCGACACCCTCAGTGACAACTTTCATCAGCGTGTCAGGGGCAGGGTGACCATTTGCCCAGGGGGCTGGGGCTCAGGGTGGGAGCAGCCCCACCCCCCTGGAACCGGATTTGCATTACAACTGCTTGTTTACTGCATCTGCTGGGTCTGGGAACAGCTGGGGGGGTGGGGCCACAGACCCAGGTGAGCCCCACACTGCTTTTGCAGGAACCTCCTGTGACTCTTTGCACAAACAGTGGCTCACGCATGCACAGCTGTGCAGGTTTTACCTGCAGCCTGAGTAGTGTGCTACCTGTGGGGGAGCTATACCTTCCCCTGCACCTGCTTCCCCACTGCTGGGAAACTGTAACTGGCCAGTCACCTGCCTGCCGAGCCGGGATCCCCCAGCATGCCAGTGCCTGCACCAAACCTCTCCAGGAGCCGCTCCTGGGATTTTAAGTCAGAACTCTTAGTTCCCATAAACAGAACCTGAGAAGAAAGCAGCTGAGTGATGTGTTCGGGGAGAGTGTGAGCTCTGAAGGCGCTGTGCCCTTCGGGGAACTGGCCTCCCGCAGGAGCCAGGAGAGGTGGAAGCCTGCTCGGGGTATCCGGGGTATCCGTGAGGCCCCTGAGAACTGGTTAAACACCAGGCCTTGCTTTCTCTGAACCTCAAGTATGGAAATCCCTGGTGGCCACAGGGAAAGTAGGAAAAGAAAAAACTAGACCTTCCCCTGAAGACCCTGGTCCAGGCCAGGGCTGAGGGCCCTGGCGGTGTTTGGCAGGGCTGACCTCTGCGCTTGGTTACATGGGTCTCAGGCCCTGTGCACCCCTCTGAGGCTGCAGACCCATTTGTCCCTCCAGCCCAAACGGTTAGCACCTCAGAGAAGCCCTTCAGATGCCCAGGGGTGGGGGAGCAGGTTCTCTGTGATCTTTCTTTGAGAGAATTTTCAGGTGGGGAAGGAAGATGACTTTTCCCATCCCAGCAATCATTTCTGTTTTTATTTCTTAAGTGGGAATTGCTGTCTAGTGTGTCAGGAGTTGGTTCTTATTTACTTCACTCGATTCTTGTGTGTGATTTTTACTTTGAGGAATCAGTGCGTTGATCTCTGGTGAGCAGTGGAGCTGCGGCTGTAACACTTGGTCTGGCCTCTCCCCCACGATTGTATTTGCTTACAAGCAGGCCTGTTTCACATCTGGAGTGAAGGCGCTAATTCAAACAAGACCACTGACCTGGCCTGCCAGAAATCATGCTTTCAGGAAGATGGGCCTTCTGTGAATGGGAAGCCGACCAAGGGCTGGTGGGAGCGGGGTATGGAGAGGAAACGTCAAAGGAACTCAGATGTGTGATGTCCGTGGCCCGGCTCCCTGCGTGGCATGGCACTGCAAACGTGTGCTATAAAAATAAAAATTAAACGCATTACCCGCCCCCCATCCTGCTTTTGAAGCATCCCCTAACCCCATACAGCCTTCAGTCTGCTGTCAGCTCTGTTGTGGTTCGGATCCAGCCTCCCCATGCCACGACACTCTTGACACCAAGAGAGATAGCACCTCGTAGACAGGCCAGTGAGAACCCGGACTCGTAGCCTCTCCAGGACTTTCCTCGGGCTCAGCCCAAAGCGGTTCCAAACTGTTGCGTTTTTAGAGAAAACTAATTTGGTTTTTCCTTTAGGCAGAGCTGTTTGGGGTTTATGTGGCTGAAACTTTTTTGAGCAATCAAATCACTCTCTTCTTCTCTTCTTCTCTGATTCCTCGTTTATGTATTAAGACCCTGCTGGAGTTTTTCTTCCTTTTTTAGTGCGGAGGATTGAGCCCGGGGCCTCTCTCCTGCTGAGCTGCAGCCCCAGGCCCTTTTTATTTTTTATTCTGAGACAGGGCGTCATTACATTGCTAGCGTTGTCTATGGCCGGCAGGGAAACACATGCTTTATCTGCAGGTAAAAGTGGAGTTGGCATTTTGTGGGTGCTGCCGTGGGTTGTTTTTAAAAGGGGATGTTCGTTTAAATCCCATCCTCATTAAAGCCATCACTCATGAACTGCGTCTGCTGGGCCACCCTGTGGGAACCCAATGTCATCAGGAGACTTGGGGCGTTGTTGTAGTATCCCAGCAGGTCCTCGCTGGCTTAGGAAGGGTAGCCCCTGAACCTCAAGTTATTTACGAAACCTATTTTAGGAGCCATCCTTGGTATATATTTCTAACTCTAGCTACTTGGGAGGCTGAGGCAGGAGGATTGCTTGAACCCAGGAGTTTGGGGCCAGCCTGGGCAATGTAGTGAAACACCACCTCTAAGAAGGAAATGTGTGTGTGTGTGTGTGTGTGTGTGTGTGCATACATATTTTTTTCTCGGTTCACGATTACCCGTTCCATATGATTTCATGAAGTCACAGCGTAGGAACTGCAGGCTGTGCTCTAAGTCCTTGATTGTTTTGGGCGTCTGCGCGGTGGAGTCTTCCGGATGTGGATGCCCAGAGCTGACGGGGACTTAGAGCAGAACAGCCGAGTGGATTTAGACGGAGACGGATGGGGGAGGGAGGCGCTGCGCGAGGGCTGCGGGGCACAGGTTCACGAGCTGGGGCCACGTGCGCACTGTTGTCGGAGCCGGGTGGAGGTGTAGAGTCCCTGCAGAAGAGCGCATGCACCACTGCGCCCACTGCCGCCAGCTCTGAACCCGCTGACCGTGTCCACTTGCTGTGTCCCACGATCGCTTGCACAGCTCCGCCCTGGGCCTGGTGCGTATGCGCCTTTGGTCCCTGGGGGGCAGACCTTGAAGGGTCTTGCAGAGCAATGACAAGTTCGGTGGCCACGCCCACGTCCCCAGTCCTGGAGAAATACGATGTGTGGGACAGAAGGTCTAGCAATGTACTTTTTATTTATAGCTGACTAGGGGCAACAGACTCTAAAAATTAAGATAATCGATCAGGCGTCTCCTTAACGCCCCCGTGTGCCGCCACGTGGAAGTGACCTCAGTTCTGCCGGAAGGAATCTCAGCCCTCTCCGTGCTGATTTATCTTTGCGGTGACGTCGTATACCTTTTAACAAAGGTTCCTATGGCTACTGTACCAGAAGAGCGGGAGAAAGAGCCCAGGGACGGGTGAACATGGGAGGGTTGGTGGTGAAGGACTTTCCCTCTTTCTTTCTATTTTATTTTATTTTATTTATTTTTAAGAGAGGGTTTTGCTGTGTAGTCTAGGCTGGCCTTGAACTTGCAGAGATCTTCCTGCCTCAGCCTCTTAGGTGCAAGGATCACAGCTGCACACCACACCTGGCCTCCATTGTATTGCTGTCGCCAGCTTCT
>RJWM01020821.1:0-36481 GCA_004363535.1 Dasyprocta punctata
ATATAAAGGCACAAGGTAAACATTACCATTCCAAAAGTTACAAACAGGGGAATACAAAGCATTGGAACCAAAGCAAGTCCAAAATCCAGTAGGGCAAACGTTGAGTCCTGGAGTTCTCTGCTCAGCATTTGAAGTAATCTCGTTATAAGCTCCAACAGGCTTGAGTGACTCCACCCCTGAGGCACTTTCAGGGGTTTTAGTCAGGGGTTACATGGAGAACAACTACATACAGGACACAGGATTTGTAATACTGTTTTTATAGTAATCACCCAAAGTTAAACACAAGACGGTGCAGGAGAATCTGTCCACAACACTAAGACCCAGGATAGCCGAGGGCCTGGATCCCACAGCAATGTCATGCAAGAGTCCCACTAGAGACCCAAATGCATGACAATGCCTCCCACAGTACCAACTGGGAATCTAAGAGCCCCCAATAAGGGCTCACGCCAGTTTATTTATGGTTCTGTGATGGGAAGGCCACAGGTCAGCAGTGGAACCAGAAAGTCTATGCCAGCAGGGTAAAGGAGCTGTGCAGTGGGTTGAGGGTTCTACATAAGAGCCAAAAAGTCACGCTCAAAAGAAGAAGCGGGGCTGCCCTGAAGAGCACCACAGCCATCCCCAACAGCAATGAGGTCCCGCGCTCCTCCGACAATGGAGAACAGTTGGGCACAGGTCAGGAAGCCCAGCATGACAAGCTTCTCCAGCACACAGCCTCCCCTCCGGAGCCAGGAAGCAATGCACAATGTGAGGAGCAGGGCTCCCGCAACGTGAACACAGCCACTCTCACTGATGAGGTCCCGAGCTCCTCCGACGATAATGGCCGAGTCCATATTGGCAAAGCCAGCATGACAAGCACCTCCAGGAGAACCAGCAGCTCAAACAGCAACTCTTGGAAGAACCCACAACGCCCAGCTCTTCTTCTCCACGTCCCTATTTATGCTGGCACCTTTCTTCAGGTGGAGCATCTTTAACTCAACACCAGCTGAACCAATTCAACTGGTGTCAAGTTGACCACCAGTTTGTAATCCATAACAGATACTGTCATGACAAAGAAGAACTGAAGAAATTTATGGCCACTAAACTAACACTACAAAGAGTACTGAAAGACACTCTAGAAAGAGACAAAGATAGCCACAGTCTTAAGAACAACAACAAAAGGAAACCACTAAGCAGGGCAAATAATTAAACAGAAAACGTAGAAAACCAACAACAGAAAGATATCATGACAGGGATGAGCCAGTACATATCAACTATATCAATCAATGCAAATGGTCTCAACTCACCAATAAAAAGATACAGACTAGCAGAGTGGGTTAAGAAACAAAACCCAACAATATGCTGTGTACAAGAAACACATCTCACTCAAAAGGAAATTCACAGACTAAAAATCAAAGGCTAGAAAACAATACTCCATGCAACAGAAACCCAGAAAAAAGCAGGGGTAGCTATTATGTTTGCAGACAATGCAAACATCAAACCGAGAATGATCAAAAGAGATAAAGAAGGTCGCTACATACTTGTGAGGGGAAAACTTCAAGAGGAAGAGATTAAAATCATAAATATATATGCACCAAATATGGGAGCACCCAACTATGTAAGACAATTCTTAATAGACATGAAAAACCAAATAAACAATAATACAGTTATAACAGGACACCTTAACACCCCATTGTCACAGAAAGACAGATCAACCAAACAAAAAATCAGCAAAGAAATAGAACTGAATCAAGCTTGTGAACAAATGGACCTAGTAGATGTATACTGAGTATTCCACCCATCAACATCAGAATACACATTCTTCTCAGCTGCATATGGGTCATTCTCTAAAATAGATCACATACTGGTCCACAAAACATGCTTAAGTAAATGCAAAGTAACTGAAATAATTCCAGGCTTATTATCTGACCATAGAGCAGTAAAATTGGAAATGAATGACCAAAAAAACCTACAATAACCACATAAACACATGGAAATTAAATAATACCCTCCTAAATAACCAATGGGTCACAGAAGAAGTTAAAGAAGAAATTAAACAATATCTACAATTGAATGAAAATGCAAATACAAATTACCGGAACCTGTGGGATACAATGAAAGCAGTCCTCAGTGGGAAATTTATAGCACTAAACTCTCATATCAGAAAAACGGAAAGAACACACATAAACAACCTAATGCTGCACCTCAAACTTCTAGAAAAAGAAGAGCAAGTCAAGTCCAAAGCCCAAAGAAGGGAGGAAATTATTAAGATTAGAGCAGAAATTAATGCAATTGAAACTTAGAAAACAATACAAAGAATTAATGAATTGAAGAGTTGGTTCTTTGAAAGAATAAATAAAATTGATAAACCCCTAGCCTACCTTATCAAGAAGAGGAAAGAAAAAACTCAGATTCATGCAATAAGAAATGAAAAGGGTGAAATCACTGGAGACCCTGTGGAAATACAAAAGATCATCAACACCTACTTCGAAAACCTTTACTCACATAGATTCGATAACACAGAAGAAATGGACAGATTCCTAGAAACCTATGAATTACCAAAGCTGAATCAAGAAGACGTAAAGCTGCTCAATAACCCAATATCAGCTCATGAAATTGAAAACGTAATTAAGACCCTACCAACAAAGAAAACCCCAGGCCCTGATGGATTCACTGCTGAATTCTATAAGAAATTTAGGAAAGACTTAATGCCAACACTCCTCAAACTCTTCAATGAAATCGAAAGGGAAGCAAGTCTCCCTAACTCATTCCTGGAAACAAGTATTACCCTAATACCAAAACCAGACAAAGACCCAAACAAAAAAGAAAATTACAGGCCAATCTCCCTAATGAACATAGATGCAAAAATCCTCAATAAAATACTGGCAAATAGAATACAGCAAGTTATCAGAAAGATTATACACCATGATCAGGTGGGATTCATCCCAGGAATGCAGGGATGGTTCAACATACAGAAATCAATAAATGTAATACACCATATCAACAGGGCCAAGGACAAGAACCACATGATCATCTCAATAGATGCAGAGAAAGCTTCTGACAAAATCCAACACCCATTCATGATCAAAACCCTACAGAAAATCAGAATAGATGGTCTCTACCTCAACCTGATAAAAGCTATATATCATAAACCAACAGCCAACATCTTACTGAATGGAGAAAAACTGAAAACCTTCAACCTAAAATCAAGAACAAGACAAGGATGTTCATTATCACCACTCCTATTCAATATAGTTCTAGAAACTATATTGAATAGGAGTGGATCAAAGATCTGAATATAAAAACAGAGACACTAAACTTACTAGAAGACAGAGTAAGTAAAAATCTTGATGACATACGAGTAGGCAGAGAGTTTATGAACAAAAATCAAATTGCACAGGAAACGATTCCCAGAATCAACAACTGGGATCTCATCTTACTAAAAAGTTTTTGCATGTCAGAGGAAATCTCCAACAGAGTGAAAAGAAAACCCACGAACTAGGAAAACATCTTAGCCAATTGTCCATCAGACAAAGGACTTCTATCTAAAACATATAAAGAATTAAAAGAAATCAGGCCCCTAAAATTCAAGGACCCAATCCAAAAATGGGCATCTGAGATGAATACACACTTCTCAGACAAAGAAATACAAATGGCAAATAAATATATGAAAACATGTTCAACATCAATGGTCATTCGGGATATACAAATTAAAGCAACGCTGAGATTCCATCTCACTCCAGAAAGAATGGCCAAGATTAAAAAATCAACCAACAACAAATGCTGGAGGGGCTGTGGGGAAAAAGGAACTCTTCTCCACTGTTGGTGGGAGTGTAGACTGGTGCAACCACTGTAGAAGTCAGTGTGGAGATAACTCAAGAAGCTAGGATTAGAGATTCCATTCAACCCAGCTGTCCCACTTCTGGGCATTTTCCCAGAAGAACTGAAAACATCATACCACAGTGATATCTGTGCACCCATGTTTATAGCAACCCAATTTGTAATAGCCAGATCTTGGAAACAACCCAAGTGCCTAGCAATCAAAGACTGGATAAAAAAAAATGTGGTATTTTTATACAATGGAGTACTACTCAGCTATTAAGAAAGATTGCATTGAGACTTTTATAAGTAAATGGTCACGACTTGAGACCATATTCATAAGTGAGATAAATCAAGCACACATGTGTAAATATCGTATTGTTTCCCTAGTGTAAGAAACTGAAAAAGTATATATGATCCAAAATCTATAATAAATACTACGTAAGGGCAAAAAGCAGCTCGAAGAGCAAAAGTAATTGGGAAGGGAAAAGGAGGAAAGAGAAAAGGGAAAAGGAAAATACATAAATCTGTATATATGTATATGTAAGATAACTAAAATGAACACACTGCTGAATGTATTCGTTATTGAGAAAGAACAATTAATACTCAAATGATTGGATCAGTTTTACATGTCTATATCTGTTAATGTAAGTAACCATTTGAAGATAACAATATGCAGTATTGCAACCATTGTCAAGTTTCTATCATCCTGTTTTGTAAACCTGCAATGTTATTGTTGTGCATTTACTCTAGCCATTGGTTTGTCTCTTTTGCTTGTTGTCTTTGTTATATGTCTTTTTTTCTTCTTCTTCGCTTAAATAAAAAAAAGAGAAATTAATTTCTTAATTTTTATTAGAGTTAATATATGTCCACCCAGGCCCAGCACCCCACCCCCAGGCCTTTGGCCTTCCAAGATTTCAAGAATAAGCACGGTAGTGAGATCAACCGCATCTTCAAAGAAAACAAATCCATCTTGAATGAACAGAAGAAAAGGGCCAGCGAGACCATACAGCGCCTCAGTGACATCAAGCGAGAGATGGCTGTGACCAAGGAGGCACTGAACTTCCAGAAGTCGCTACGGGAGAAGCAACATGAGTACGAGAACAAAGGGCTGATGATCATGGACGAGGAGGAATTCCTGCCGACCCTGAAGCTCAAAGACCTCAAGAAGCAGTACCGCAGCGAGTAAAGGACCTGCGCGACCTCAGGGCCGATGATCCAGTACTGCCAAGCGCCTGGTGGATCAGTGTCGCCAGCGCCTGCTCATGGAATCTGACATCCGGTACAACGAGTCCTTTGTGATCCCCTGGGACATGTAGGTGGCGCTGCGGCTGGGTAGCAGCATCCGACCAGGCATGGAGCCCGTCAGGATCGTGTCTCTGGGAGAGGCCGACCAGGACAAGCTCAGCCAGCTTCAGCAGACTGTGCTGCCAGAGGCACCTGATTCCATCGCCTTCATCAGCGCCAAAGTCAAAACAGAACAGAAGCAAAATTACTTGAAAACCATGACGGGCCTCCAGCAGGCCCACAGGAAAAAGTCTCATCACTGATTCCCGGAGTATCCTTAACTCCAGCCTGCCTTGGGGAGCCGCTGAAGGCCCTGCCCGAGCTCTGCCGGCTCTGCTCCAGGGCTGCAGCTGGAGAACTTGTAACTGCCCGCGTGCGGGGAGGTGTGGCCTGCAGCGTACCCTGGCTCGCCCTGGTTTTGATTCACTGTCTTGCATGCACGGACAGGATAAAATCACTTTCTGGTTTGGAAAAAAAAAAAAAAAAAAAAATATATATATATATATATATATATATATAGCCACTAAAAGTAAATTGAGTAATTATGCTAAATCTTTTCTATCATCACAGTTTTCTGCACGTGACCCATCAGATATTGTCCATTAATCAGATTTCCATCACCATGACAAAGTACCTGAAGAAAACCAATTTAAAAGAAGAAAAAGTGCATTTTCGCTCTCAGTGTTAGAGATTTCATTTCACAGTCATTTGACTCTATTGTTTTGGGCCTCTGACAAGGCAGAACAGCACTGTGGAGAGCACATTGTGAAGCAAATCTTATCACTTCATAGCCACTGTGCAGCAAATATATAGGAGGAGCCACGGTTCCAGTATCTCCCTCAAGAACATGCCGCAATACCCAGCCTTCCTTCAACTGGAGCCTTGTTTATTGCTTCCACTACCTTCCAATAGCACCATCAGCAGGCAAAAAAGCCTTCAGCATGAGAGTTTTGGGAGACTTTGACAGTCCGAGCCATAATATATTACAAGAGAAACTTTGAAATATTCAAGTAAAATGGTGAACTGCTCCATCTCCTTCTGTAGTTCTATTAATTTTTATGCCCTACATTTTATCTATTTTTGATTTCACAATTTTGTACTTTTGTAGTCAACAGTGTCAATTATAAATTTGTTATTAATAATTTCTCAACCAAGTAATCATTTCTAATACATAACTGGTTATCAAACTTGTGTGCACATGAAAGGAAAACTAAGTCAAATAAATTACTAATACACATAACTAACTTTTAAATATTTGAAGCATTGTATTTCCTAATCACTTTTCCAACATTATAAATGTTTATTTTTTATTTCATGTTATTGCCTCTAAAGTATTGCATTGTTGTGAAATATAATGATGAAATATTTTTTAGAAGAATGAAACATTGTGTCTACAGGAACTTTCCAAAATGACTGACACTCACTCACCAAGTTAGGATAGTGAAAATATATTTTGCCAACAGAATGGTTTCAACTATATTCTTCCTATGTGTTTTCAGGGTATTGGACCTGAAACATCAAAGGCTTTCTCCATCCATGCCAGTGGAGTTAAAGATTCACTTTACCAAGGGTAAACAATTTTTTGTGATGACTGCCTAACTTATGACTATTATAAAATTTTGTTTATGTTGAAACTTATTTCAGAGATAATAAAAGAGATTTTTTTTAGGTTTTTGAAATATAGTGTTTAAGTATTTTATTAGATACAATCAAGTTTATAAATATTTTTTCTCATGGGCTTAAATTTTTCTTATATAAAATGTTGTCAACAATGGGCTTTGGATCAAATTTGGCTCATTTCCTGTGTTTGTTAATAAAGTTTTCTTGGAACACAGTCATGTTCATTCATGAACAAATCATCTATATCTGCTTTCATGCTCCAGTAGTTGTATAATAGTTTATCAGACTGTGTACCCTCTGAAGCCAAATGGTCATTGTCTGAGTCTTTACAGAAAACGTTTGCTCTCTCCTGTCTTTGACATGCTGTTTTATTTTATATATAAATAACATTTATCAAGAGACAATTTTAAATGCAGTTCCAAAAGTCTTTACTCTGCTCATTTAAGCTTATTAGTATGATTTGTGCCATTTTTCTTGTCTTACTTTTTAGTTTCTCTTTGTCTAACATTTTTAATATTCCTTTTCCTTATTGGCTGCTTCTTTTATGAGTTTTGCTATTTGTTTGTTGTTGTTGTTTGTTTCTTTTTTGTCGTTGTTGGTTTTGTTTGTTTGTTTGCTAAATATTTCCTCCTTTCTCTTTTGGAATACTCTTTTCTTTCAATGGTTGGTCTTAAAAGAGTTACCTGCAAATTTAAGAATCCTTTTCCTCCTTAGCAAGTTAGTAATTGGCAGTGTTTTCAAGACTGATTTTTACTTAATTTCTCAATTTAGAAATGATACACATTTTTTTCAGATAAGATTTGTTCTGGTTTATTTTACATGTTGACCACTATTAATTTTCTTCTTACTTGTTTTGATTATAATACTTGGTTCTAGGAGAATGTCTTATCTGAAGGGCAACCGGTTTTTGGAAGAGCTTTTAATGAAAACTTGCTGGCTGGTGTTAAACTCTTGCAGAGTTTCTGTTTCATTTTTACTCAAATGTGTTTCTATTTTACTCTAGTTATTGTAAGGCTATATCTGCCAGATATTTAATTCTCAGCTAACACCTATTTTCCTTTTCCTTCTTACTGTTGAGACTGACAAGTGTCCTGTCAACCATTCATTTATGAAATACCTTTCCTTGCTGTCTTCCATAAAAACATCCTCTATGTCCCTAGTAATTTGATATTTCACTCTAATGTACATAGATTCAAATCAGATTTTTTTATTCAGCCTGATTAGTGTATTATAGACTTACTATATCTCTGGCAGCAATATTTAATCAAGTCTGAAATTCATAGGTATTAGTCCTGCATGTATTGTTTCTGCAACGTATTCTCTCATCCATCTTCCTGGAATATAAATTGGAGTTATGTTAAAATTTTTTATTTTAATTGCCCTATTTCTTCCCTTTTCTTTCACATGTCTAACATTTGAATTTCTCTTTTCTATAGTGATTATTTTATTTTCTAATTCACAAATTGTTGCAAAGTCCTCTAATTTCTTATTAAAAAGCTAATTTTATTATGAAATTATGAACATAATTTCTATGTTTATATTAAAAACTCCTTGTTGACCTGTTTCAAAACAACTTAATGGTCCTCACTCTTTTGGATAGCAATCATTACCTATACTTCAGACATAGTAATCTGGTATATGAAATCCTTTCTATGACAAACATATTTCTTTTCTAAACTGACATTTACTCATTCATTATGTCTTAGCAATCTTTAATTATGGACTAATATTTCATTGACTTTATTCCATGGAAACTACAGGGAACAGAATTGTAGACACATTTGTAGTCAAATGGCATTTGGTGCTATGAGTGTTATTTACAAACCTGATGCTACTAGCAACCCATAAAACCACGAATGCTTCTCTCAAGGTTCATAACTCAATATGAAATCTAAGGAAAAGCTATTGAAATCTACCACTATTTTATAAATTAAACTCAGGGTCCTTTTGCTAATTTTGGCATTTATTCAAAGTTTGTCTTCAAGGTGTAATATTATGGGGAAAGGTGTAATATGAGAGATTACCAGTTAGTGGAAAATTTTTTAAAATTCATTGTAGATTTCTTTCTCTCCAAAATTTATTCATTTGTTTATTTGTTTGCTTGTTTGTTTGTTTTGTACCAGGAATCAAACTCACGACCTCATGCTTGCTAGGCCGACACTTGTGCCACTGAGCTGTATCCCCGGCTCTCCAAAGTTTCATAAGTGAACTTTGGTGTTTTATACACTACTGCCAGTATTGGGAGACTCCACATATGTTCTGAGATACCTGTATTTAGCTTTTAAATTTATTTTTATTATCACATGTGTGTAGTACATAATATTTACTTTCCTTGTGGGTAATTGGTACATGTATATAATACATTTCACTTTCTTTCATTCATTCCTTTTCCTTTCCTTCTCCCATCAGTCTTTTGATCCTCTTGCATTTTTATACATGTTTGCAATACAAATATTTACATTCTTGAGTGGTGTTGGTACATGCACATAACTCACCTTAATTCCTTTCTTCATCCCATAACCCTCCCTTCCATCCACTCTCCTTCTTTGGATCCCCTTCCCCTCTGAGAAAGATCTATCTCCTTGTTTCCTATTACCTTTTATTTTGGTCTTTATCATACAGAAAATTGCAATAACTATCATTTTCCTCTTTTACAAAGAAAAAGTTACATCTTTTCAGTACCTGAAGAAGTAAATGGGAAAGATGAACAGTGGGCTGAGCTTGTCAAACACAGAAATTGAACAGTGAGTTGTCAGATTCATTGTTCATTTTTCTTTCAATTTTTATTTCATTTATTTTTAATGATTATTGACAATGGTTTTAGGCAGATATTTCAAGAAAACAGAGAGGTCTGCTATGTCAACTAACTTCAAATCTTGTTATATTGAAGAATCTTTTATTTAATCTATTATCTTTGTTTAGTATTGTTTAACATATTTTGAACAAATATAACAATTCAACCATTAACATTTATGGTGGTGTAAATGTTCTTATCTCTGGGAAGCCATTTATTCATTAATACCAGGAGTAATTTTAATCTCTGTGTTACCTAAACTAATTTATCTCTATTCTCAATATAACCTCTTCTTGATTATTAGACTTGTAACACTAATAAAGACATTATTCACAGAATTGTACAATGTATGAATTGATCAGATCTAAATATTAATTGGATAATCAATTTAATTGGAAAATAATGGATTTTCATTATGCCTCGACGCCTTCAGTTTTTAAATAAAATATATAGATGCAAATCACTCACTTATTGATTTTGTAGTGTCAATTTGTATAATCTTTTTTTCTTTTTTCTGCAGGAAAGTTTACTAAGAAAAGAGTGGAGTGGTGAAAAGAAATGTTTGGTAAGGGTATAGATCTTATTAGTGGTATATTTGACATTACACATATATTTCAAAATAAATAATTAAAAATTATGTCAATCATCTGCAGATGAGTCAAAATGGCTTCCCTTTTTATTTTATTGGTTAATTTGACTGTAACTGAATTTCTGGTTTTATTTCTTTTAAAGGGAAAATAAATTTATTTTAAACAGTAGATATTGAGAAACTGATATCTATTAAAGTTGAAATGAATTACTCTTATGCTTAGAATACTACTGTAGCTGGGGTATTTTCATTTTAGTACATATTACCAACATGGATGCAATATAACCCAGAAGTGCACAACTACTCATATTCCTGTTTTTGCAATAAGTTATTACAAGTATTAAACTACTTGTATTTTTTTTTTCAAATTCAGTCTTAGAGTTTCTTTCCCAAAAGTAGCCATAAAGTCTGGTTTTGTCCTGAACACTAATCTAAAGGATTTCATTGTACATATTCATAACATGACCTTCACAGGATACATCTTTCCACTAAATGACCATAACAAGGTGTCCCTCTCACAGAAAACTTGTTTATGTAGTACTGGTAGTTCTACCCAGGTCTTCGTGTTCCTCCACTGTACCTCTTGTCTGACCTGTGTCTGTCTGATTCCTACCAAGATGGTGGCTCTCCAAGAGAGCCTGATTGAGAAAGAAGTTAGGTTAGGGTGGGCTGGGTAGGTGCAACAAGGAGGAGGCAATTCATAAGTGGCAGATTAGTTATGTATCTTAGAACGAGGACTAATGACAAGTTAAATGTATGTCAACAATTCCTATTTGAAAGAATCTCTTTTAGATAAACTCAAGAATAATGTACTAAATTATTTTCACACTTTCTGCTTCCTGTCAGAGATTTCTCTGTCCCCTCTCAGTTTCTGTCCTCTTTTTCTCTCCCAGATTTGTATTCAGAAGCAAATTTATTTGTGCTGGAATTCTTTGTAAGCATCTCTTCCTGCATGCCCTAATCTGTAGTCTGCCAATGTGGTCTCATCTGGCTTTCTCTGATCATCCTGTGCTACTACCAACATGTCATTGGTTCTGTGTGTTTTCTTTAAATTTTGTAAATGTGATATCTGCTGTACTCTCATGGTATGGAATATACCTAAACTGTACCTTCTAAGGTTCTACCCAGGGCTTTCCTTCATTCCCATTTTTGTCCATTTCTAGATAGTGGAAGGAATCTGGACTTTCTCTCTCCTCACCATTCTATAGTATCTATTATTACAGGGAGTCAGCCTCTTGGATATCAAATAGTTTTATCTATCCCATCATGGGGCTGTATCTTCCGTGATAGCTTTGGCACCATATGAAATGTACCTTTGAATATCACATTCTTTTATAGGCACTGGCCAGTGATACACCAGCTTAATATTTTTGGACTCCTCCACACTATAATATGTCTTCTACTAAAGGTTATCTTGCCTTTCCACTCCACACTTTGACTATGACACAAGGGAATAAAAAATGTCAGATTCATCAAAAAGAACCCACATGGTAACTCTGTACATCCTCCTGCATCTGATTTCCCCCTCTGTACTGTCAGAGCGATATTTTTTATTGGCATAGGACTTTTCACGGTATCTTTGTTGTTCTAACTCTTCCCCTAATTCCTGAAGTGATAAACTCTTAAGAAAAGGGAAATTTGTACTTTTTGCTGAGAACTTTTTTCTATAAACACAATTGCCTTGTTCAGTTTTGTTGTAAACTGACTTACCATAAGATGCACTGTGGATATGCTTTCTGATGTGTGTTTGATAAGAGTGATAAAATAAAACTTAAAAAGAAAAAAAAAGAAAAAGGAAACTTAAATGAATAAATGAACAGAACAGTAAGAATTAGAGCTCATGTATTTTCACTTGTTTTTCTTTTTTTAAGTACATTCATTCTCTCCATTTGTTTAATTTTGGTCTTAGAGACCCTCTTCTGCTAGATAAAGACATAATAGTAAAGAAATTAAGGTCATGAACTCTGGAATCAGACAGACATGGTTAACATCAACCCTGTATGTCTCAGTCATGTGAGCTGAGAATGCTCATCTGAATATATTAGACTGTTACTTCAATGGAAATTAAAACAATAATAAATTTTATTTCATGAGTTTATTGTGAAAAATAAGTAATATAATGTCATTAGGTTAGTGTAGTCCTAGGCTCAGAGCAATATGGAGAAAATAATTGAAGAATTGCTGACCTAATCATAATAATGATGGCATTAGTACAAAAAGGAAGAAAAGAAATTGAAGGAGGCAAAGGGATAGAGAATAAATAGAATAAAGAAGTTCAGATGACGGAAAATACATACTTTATTGTCTTTGCCAGAGCAAGTAATAATTTATAGAAGAAAATGATAGAAATGTATTTTATCAACAACATTTTATCTACTTTAGATTCTTGAATTTCGTTGATTAGCTAGTGTTCCCTTCCAGGCTTCACTTGATATATTTTATGTGTTTAAACATGAAAAAGATATGAAAAATAATTTTGAATTGTATTTACTCTTCTTATTAAATTATCATCAAATCAATATCATTATATTTCCTTTATAGTTTATTAAAATCACCACTTTCTAAGAGTTCACATAAATCATTGGATATCAGTCTCACAGTTTTATATCATTCTATTTTATCTTCGGGAAATTTACACGAACTGGGGTGACCAGACCCTATTAATCTAAGCCACTTCTCAAATTTTAATCAGAATGACCATATCTGGCCCAAAACTTCATAAAAATAGTAGAAAGACTGGGGCTTTGATGAATCACTGAAGAACATTTAACTCCTATATTATTAGTTTAATTAGACCCCCGCTGATTTTTAACAAAAGTCATTTTCATTTGACATCTGTTCAGTGATTGTTGTGAAATAATTTGGTTCATTTAGTTCATTTCTGATTGATAATTTCCCACATTCTAATGAGATACATATGCTGAATGTTTTCCTCCATCAAAAAGATGAATTATTTATTAACATCACAACTGAAGCAAGACAATTGCATATATATTTTATGTAAATGGTTGTTGTGTGACCATGCAATGGCAATAGCTTTGTGGCTGAATATTATTATCAATAACTTTACTTGTAAATTACATAAACTTGACTTGAATGCTTTATTTTATCTTTAACTCTTTATATTTTAGTTTATGTGAATGGTAAGACATTTACATAAAATATTTAATAAAATGTCTTTTTCTTTATTCTCTGCTTGTTTTTTCATTTTTTTTTACTTTAGCATGTAATAAGTATTCTTTTCATCATTTAATTAAGAAATAAATTTAGTTTCATTATTACTGTTGGAGAGTTTACTGGAGGCTTTTTTGATTTCTGTAAACTAGGTATCTGTGGTAGACAATATCCACAGTGATGATAACACAGGTTATAGTTAGTGACTAAATGCAAGGTGAAATCTGTGTTTGAGTTTTTATCTCTCATTCAAACTCCATATTATACTCTGAATGATTCTAATTGAATACCAGCATAATTTTTTCAATCATTTTCTTAATGCTTTTTAATAGCTCTCTCACACTTTGAAATAAAAGCCCGACTACTGATCTTGTCTTATAACATTCTGTTCCTTTCCATCTCTCTCTATTTTATCATTATCTTGTTTTGCTACATCATCACCACATCTCATTTAACCGGATATTTTAGATCTCAGATTCATCTCTCTCTTATTCACATTTTTACATACATTCTTGTCACTGCTGTAAACATTATTTTCTCTGCCATTGCAAATGGTTGTTTCATCCATAAGATTTCAAAAGCAATTGTACTAACACCTTTTCTGTTCACAATAAATCCAATAAGCTCCATCTTATTAAACATTTTTAAAATTACCTGAGTCGTTGTCTTCTGTGATAAATTTTAATCCCCCTGAGAGCGCAGGCCGTGAGTATTCATTTTGTTGTTTTGAATCATAATAGTTTTGAATTATAGTAGTTAAGAAACACTATATGCTCAATAACTTATTCCCTGTTGGTGAATTACTGGATGTAGAGGTGCATGGATCAGATTAAGACTATAGGGTGCTTACTCAAGTATCAGTTGAATTCATTTGCAATTAAATTTATCTAAAAGTCTTAATGTTACTAAATGTTTACAAATCATGAACCTGTCAGTATTAATCACATTCCATTTAGCAGCTATTTGCTGAGTCACAAGTAGTGTTGAAGTTACTATAATATGTAATAGCTAGATAAAAAATTAATAAATGTAAAATCTCATGGAGTTCACAGTTCAATTAACAAACAATATCATATCCAAGTGAAATTTGAAATAAATATAGATATTGTAAGAACTGTATGTTTGCACTAAAAGCTTTTAAGTCAAACAGAGATATACAATATGTTACTTCTCTCTGTCATACTTTTCTCTATATACTCTTTCATATGGTTTATATTCTAGGGAAGTTCCCTCAAAAAGTCTGAATAATTTTTATGCATTTACTAGTGTATAATAATAGCTCATAGTGATTACATTTATCCTTGGGAGTTGGTTTTATTGTCAAATTGTGTAGGCAAATATAGTGGTTGTTTTTTGGACACAAATTTAGGAGAAAAAAAGGTCACTGGCCAGTTTTTATGATGTCATGAAGCAGAGGTGACACTTGAGTTACCTTGTTATATCACTACATCATGACTTCATCTCATTCCTCCAAAAGACAGAAAACACTGAGCTGAGTGTGAAAATCAACTTTTTCTTCTTAATTGTCTCAAATCACATTTTTACAAAGCTCCATTCCCTTTGTATCCTACAAAAAAAATACAGATTAAACATTTCATGTTACCCTGAGATTTTTAACTAGCTATATTTTCCTCTACAATTTTACATTTATTCAGCATATAGATAAAATGTTATTGTAACCTCTGTGAAGTTTTTATTTAAGTTTTATATTATTTTATAATGTAGTGTGATATAATTTTGAACAACAGAAAGCAATGATGAAAGAATCAGTTTCTTGAACAGCACATGGGCAAAAATAAAAGTCGAATGTTTTTTCCTCTTTGTTTACTTCTTGAGAATTTTCTTTGCAGCCTCAGATGAATTATCCAAACAAAGTTTTCTTGATCAGAACATTAAATGCAAAGTAGCAAATAAGGAATAGAACAGCACTGACATATTTTCCTTAGTTAATTCATAGCAATCCTTACTGACAAGTATGTTAGACAAGTATGTTTTACTAAATATATTATTTTTAACCAAGTCATACCATATTGTAATTTTTTCCAAGCACATTTTTTTTGGATTCATAAATTTTTTGCTTTATATAGCTTTGAATATTATTATACATATGTAGACCTAGTGACACTAATTGATCCTTGCATTTAACAAAACGATGGTGAAGGCAGACAGAGCAGTGGTGTAGTGCACCTCCTAGAACTAGTGATGGGACAAGGTCCAATCCCAGCATGCATGTTACTGGTCTCAGAGATTTTTTGTCATGTTCCTCGTCACTGCATTACACTAAGTTACATGACATTTTTTGGAAGAATCTGTGCCATATTCATGATTGAATTATCAGTTTCTTTTAGCAAAACATGATAGAAAATAGAAATTTATATCTTGAATTAATACATTTAGGAAAGCATCCTGCAAAGAAGAGATATAGCATGATCTGGGAACATAACCTTATTTGCCTGCGTACACACCAATGGTAACCTTGAGAACCTCAGACGGGTTTTAGTTCCTCTCTGTCTCTGCCTCTCTGTCTCTCTGTCTCTCTGTCCATCTGTCTCTGTCTGTCTGTCTGTCTCTCTCTTTATCTATCAATCCCTCCCTTCCTCCCTTCTCTTTCCGTCTCTCTTCGGTACAGTTTTACATATACATATTTGTATTGTTTGCTAGATTCCAATCAACTATTTAACTGAGAATTCAGGTCTACAGTATTAAAAATCTAGCTTTTGGCTCATTAAAATTAGAATTTAAATTTGGGCAAAAGACAAAAATAATACATAACTATAATTAATTCACTAATATTATAAAAGTTCATTAAGCTAATGCTCACATTCAAGATCAATTTATTTTAGAATAGGGAGTTGAGTAGAACAAAGTAGAAATGCATCATTCTTCCCAAGAACTATATATAATGCAAAATATTTCACAAGTTTTACCGGAATTCTATATTGCAATGACATTTAAATGAAAAAATTCACTATCATACTGAAGAAAATATTGTGACTTGTACCATTGATTGTCAAAAATTATCTCAAAATACCTATATGATTTATTTTACTTTTCAGAGAAATCAGTCATACATAAAATCAGAAAGTACAACCTAAATCATTGCTTGATTTGATAATTTGTTGGCTACAATGTGGCTCTCTTTATTTAAAAATAGGAAAAAAGAAAACACTTACAAAGCCTCTGGTCCTGCTTTTGAAGCTGAGTTCAATGAAAGTATCTGTGTTGGTTTTAGACATGCAGAATTTGGAAGGAAGCCAATCCACCTAAAACAAATTTACTTAATGCTGGTTAATTAATGATCAATTTTCCCAAATATGTTCACCCAGAAGTTCTATTAATCATACTTGTATTTCATGTATAGAGGAAAGGTTTTCTTCTCTCTGTATCTATCTGCCATGCCAGGTTTTTTTTAATGTAGAAATGAGACCATTTTCATATTTTAAACTATTTCATTTTAGTTCATTTGTAAATTGACTGCTAGCCACCTCTTTAGTTTTAGTTTTCCCCGGTTTCAAACTTATAAAGAACAATGTATTTAAATGCTTTAAGTGTAAGATCATCTTCCTGGTCAAAGACACTATTTCTCTGTCTCATAGTTAAGCTTTCTCTGAAATCTGGAGTTGTACCTGTTGACATCTCAGGCTATGAAATTTATGCAGTTTCAGGTTTCAACAGAGCTGAGTCTGTGAGGGAAAAGTGTGCAGTGAATTCATAACACTGAAAAGTGAGATGATGTGGACTCATTCTCCTAATAAGCACTGACTTCTCAGTCATATGAATGTTTGCATATGACTGTTAATGGTCTCAATTTATTATAGTACCTCAAAGTGTGCTTTTCCCTGAAATTTTGAGACATCATTAGATTAATTATGGGAAAAAATGCAGCTGATTATAGAATAAAAAATACAGTAAAATACAAAAATTTTGAAATATAAAACAAATTTTATATGCAATAGTTATTTAATTTCTGATAATTCTGACTCATAATTTTTTTCTTTTTCTTTCTTTCTTTTTTTTTTTTTTTTTTGGTACCGGAGATCAAATTCATGACCTCACACTTGCCAGGCAGGCACTTACACCACCATTTACCCAGCCCCTGACCCATAATTTTAGCTCAAATAAAATTACACATACATTTTTATTAAATTTAGTAGTATTTGTAAACAATTAAAATGGAAATTTTCAATACGTTTTGCATATGTTGGTATTTCTATGGTACTCAAATTTTTATATATTTGGAGATTATTATATTATTTAAATAGAATTTGAAGCAAATATTTTAATGGATTGTATTACCTTAAGAAAACATATACAAATTATCAAATACTCCAAAACAAAAATTTTAATGATTGTGAGTTTTTAGAGGCATAATGCTAACTTAAGACATAACATTTTACAGGAAAATCGCAGTTCATTTATTAGATCCTTGGTATCTTTCACATTATGAGAGTTAAGGTACCAGCTGAGTTGAAATTTGACTCAGAATGGTATTAGTTTAAAATATTTAGGTTTATGATTCAAATTGTATTCAAAACCAGTCATTGCCTAGTAGTTCACTACTATTAACAACATATGCCACGATATAGACAAGGGAAATTTCTAGCCCTGTATTTCTGAGCGATGTTTTTAAACCATTTTATTATTTATAGTACTTTGCAGTTTGGAACTATTTTTCTGAAAATCATTATTTAATCTCTTATCCATGGAATTGTTTTCTTTCTGCTAACAGAAAAGTTCCAGTAGTTGCTTAGTTTGTCAAGTTATTTATAATTAAGGGTCATTGAAGAACAAGAAGTTTAGAACACAGCTTTGGATCTGTGTTTCTAACTTATAAAAATGATTTACCAAGGGCCGGGTGTGGTGGCGCACGCCTCTAACCCCAGCACTAGGGAGGTTGAGGTAGGAGGAGCGTTGTGAGTTCGAGGCCGGCTTGGGCTACAATGCAAGCTCAAGGCCGGCCTGAGCTACACAGTGCGACCCTGCCTCAAAAAACCAGGGCTGGGAGTTTGACTCAGCCGCTTACATGCCTGCCTGACAGGCACAAGGTTATGAGTTCCCAGGGTCGCAAAATAAATAAATAAATAAATAAAATGATTTACCAGTTGTATGCTTATCCATATCATTTCTAAATCTAGATATACTCTGTGGGCAGTATTTAAAGAGAAAATGATTGCCTTTTAAATGACTTCTATAGTTCGACCATTTAGAGATGATATATATAGAAGGTAGCTTTTCTATGGATTTTTTTTGCATTTTATAAATATACCAAAAAAAAATAAAAATAAAAAGACTTTATTACCCTGTAAAGGGATTATGTTTCATTTGTCCTTTGTATTGCAAAAAACACAATGAATTTATCTTTTATCTTTGCTCCCAGGAAATTTTTATCTGCAAATATTTATGTATATTTATATCAAAATATCATATTTAAATGTCAACATGGAGCTAATATGGAAATGTCTGGAATTGTTAAGCAACTTAATTAGGCTTTTTAAACAATATTAATGTAGAGTTATTTATTTTTATATCATTAAACATAAGAATAATTTTTGGAGATGTTCATTCTTTAGAATACAAAGGTAAAGGGAAAATTTTCAGCAAGTAATCATAATGTATAAATTACTATTAAGTTTAAATTAGTTTGATTAAATAATAAGCTGAAAAGTTGAATACTTGGACTTATCATTGATCACATGCATATTTTTATTTTAATCTTTACTTAGCATGTTGTTAAAATGATTTATGCACCTTATGAGGT
Organism: Dasyprocta punctata; assembly: GCA_004363535.1. Taxonomy (NCBI): domain Eukaryota; kingdom Metazoa; phylum Chordata; class Mammalia; order Rodentia; family Dasyproctidae; genus Dasyprocta; species Dasyprocta punctata. Next base: position 19,018 of record RJWM01020821.1, read on the forward strand.
GTTCAAACATTTAAGTAAACTACAGAATAATGTAAGTATCATCCCAAAGCTGACTTTAAAGAATGAATCAAATTAACATTACTTACATATTGCTGTATCAAAAGTAGTGCCTAGATAAAATTAAGATTTTAATATATTTATTTATAAAGCTTTTTAAAATTATAAATCAGGTATCTTGATTTATAATTTAAAATATATTTGAGGTAAAATAAAGGACTTATTGAACCTCAGGAAGGATATTGAACCAAAAATTAACCCTCTACTTCAAGAAAGTGAAAAGAGCAAATTAAACTAAATGGAAAGAGAAGGAAAGAAATGTAAGACATTAGAGTGGTCACCAATGAAATATAAAAACATTAGAGATAATCAGTGAAACAAACACTTCGTTTTTTCCAAATATTAATAAAATTCAAATCTTTAGTTCTCATTTCTCACATTAAGTTCACACTAAGTTTTCCTGGCTTCAACTTTTTATTTAGTACTATTTTGATTGACAATAGATACAATAAGAGGGATAGCAGAATGAATGATTATTCAAGTTTCTGCAGTTTGCACTGAGATTATAACTTATATTTATTATCTTTGTTCTCTGTAAAGCATTCTAGACTGTCCTATCAACAGATAATACTTCTGGTAATATAGCTTACTTGTCTGTGGAGATAGGTGGAGTGGTAAATCGGAATTTATTCCTGAGGAGCCAAAATCCTGAATTTTCATGTTCATATCATATTGTAGCAATTGCCTAAATGGGCATGAAAACACCCCAGAACACCCCACTGTGTCTGGTGGACTTCAGACATGCACTTTCCTGCTCGCGTTATATAAGAGTAGGCCTATGCATGCATCAGTTTTAGCAATAGCCAGTATAATAACGTTTTTCTTTCTGCTCTCATGTAAAAATCTGAGAAGCCCAAGTAACCATGTGATAACCCCAGCTTCATCCTTTGAAAATGTGTACCTTGTCAATAAAGACATGGCCCAATATAGAAACTAGGACTTCTAGACCAAGGAATTTAAAGTTGTGGTAAGGGAAAGTGTTAGGTGGGTATCTCATTGTGATGATGACTGGTACAATTCTTATTCTCCCCTTGGTTTCTGAACCCATTTATTCTACCATAACTGTAAGAAGTATGACACATTTTGAAGACATCATGTAAGAAGATTGCATTTTTCTACTTTTAAGGGTCTTTGCCAGCAGTTGGAAGTGTCTGGCTGATGCTACATATGGTAAGAATAATGGATGATACTGTAGTCATATTTGCATTTATTCACACATTTACCAGATCAACAGACACACAGAAAAATCACAAAAAGTTGTACTGAAATGTCCTATCATTGTCACATCCAGGCACAACAACTGTCATCGAGGCTACTTTGATGAATGAGTGGATAGCCACTGATATTTCCATTATCTATGATTCATTTATAGTCTATGTTATTGAATTAATTGGAGACATATTGAGTTTCATAATCCCTGAATCCTGGAAATCTTTAAATTTAGTTCTATTCCACATGAAATTTGGTATTATACTTTTGTTTATTGCCTTGGAGGAGAGGTTCTCTACTCAGTTTTTCCAACTTCATTATATCTTTTTAAAGTTTTTATTAGTGTGCATTTGTGATACATAATAATTATGCTTATGTTGGGAAATTAACACCTATATGTAGTATTTCTTGGTAATTTTCACTCAAATTTCTTCCTGTCCTCCCCTCCCCCTTCTTCCCAAGGTCTCCTTTATATCTCTACAGAACCCACCTCCCTGTTTAATTACATCTATCTTTTATCTTGTTCTTTAAATTATTTGTATTTTGGGTTCCTCATATTACAGAAAGCTTACAAGTTTTGGATTTACTTCACGTAGCATTGTGGTCTCAAAATCCATCTACTTGCCTACAAATGATTCAAATATATTTTAATCACTGAGTAATAAATACTCCATCATGTATATAGAGTACATTTACTTTATCCATTCATCTGTTGATGAGAATATAGACCACTGTCGTCATTTAGTTACTGTGAATTGTGGCACTATAAACATTCATGCATAACCGTAATATAATGACTTTAACTTTTGGGGGATGATACCCAAAAGAGTTATAGCTAGGTTTCTATTTTTAGGTTTTTGATGAATCTTATACTGATTTTCATAGTGGTCACACTAGTTTACATTCCCACAGCAATATAAAACTGTTCCTTTCTATTACAACCTCACCAGCTTTTACTGTTTATTGAGTCCCTGATAATAGCCATTCTTACTGGAGTAAAATGGAATATCAATCTATAGTGCTCTGAAAATAAAAGGACACAAGAAAATAAAAAGACATCTGTTCTTGAAAATGCAAAATCAATGTTGTCAAAATAGCTGTATTACAAGGAACAAAACATAGATCAAATGCAATTTCAATGAAAACTACCAACAGAATTTTCACAGAACTAGAAAAAGCAATTCTATAATTCATATAGAATCAGAAGAGACACAAAATAGCCAAAGACATCCTGAACAACAAGAGCAAGGAAGGCAGCATTACAACCCCTGGTTTTGAATTATACTACAAAGCTATATTTATAAAAACAGCCTGCCACTGGTACAAAAACAGACACAATGGAATTGACAGAAGCAGAAACAACCCCATGTACCTTCAGTCATCTTGTTTTTGACAAACAAGAAATAGCAATGCTGGAGAAAATATAACTTCTTTTTTAAATGGTGGTAAGAAAACTGGTTATGTAAGTACAGAAAAAATTGAAACTAGATCAATATCTCTCACCTGTACTAAAATGAAATCAAAATGGATCAAATACCTAATTAGAAAAATAAAAACTGTATCTGCTTGAAGGAATAAAAAAGTAAAACTATTGAAAACATAGACATAGGCAAGTACATCTTGAACAGATCCCCAACTGCACAAAAAGTAATCCCAAGGATCAGCAAATGATATTGTATCAAATTAAAAATCTTCTGCACAGCAAAGCAAACAACCAACAGAATACAGAGACAACTTACTGAGTGGGATAAGTATTTACCAGTCATTCCTCAAATAGGATGCTAGCATCTAGAAAATATATTAGTGCTCAACTCTAAACATCAATGTCAGGATGTTTCTGACTTGTCAGTATGTCCAACTAGACAATGCACTCTAAAGGTAGAGAAATTAGTACCTAGCATGTGTGTAGAAATGTTGAACCTGCTGTTAAATAGACTTAAGCCATACTCCATTTAAAATCTGCCTCCATTAATGTCTAACGTGTCACAATGATTCTTAAGGCTCCTAGATGTTAGCTCTCAGACTGTAACCATTATGCATTGAAAAGCCTTGAGTAGTCTGAACAGAACTCTGAGGGAATAGTAAGTGTATTTTATATAGTAATAAACTAGCAAATAAAATCAACAAATGTCTATTAGAGGCTTCTACCATGCCTCTCAATAAACTGTAGCACTTCTTCAATTTTGGAATTAAATTCTTGGAAATAACGTGTTGTTGTGTAGGTCTAAAATGTTCCAAAAATCTCATCAGTTCAGAAGTGGACTTTTAAAAGAGTTTTGATGATGAATCTCTAAATCCATCAGTAGAATAACATATTGATGAAGTTATAATTTGATGACATTATGGAAAAGTAATGAAAATTTAGGAAATGAGATCTACCTGAAGAAAATGGGTCATTGAGATGTGACCTTGGGGACTATATCTTGTTTCTTTCTCATTTCTGTCTCTTTTCCTCTGTCTCTGCTTCCAGACCATAGTAAGGAAAGCAGTCTTCTTTGACATGCCTTTCCACCATAATGTTGCTACCTGGCCACAGGCCTAAAAACATGTTAGACAGCCATCCGTGTATTAAAATCACTGAAGCCTTGACCCAAAGTAAATATTTCCTGTTTAAGTTACTTTTCTCAAGTATTTGGCCACAGTGAATAAAAGCTAAGACAAAGCACAGTATAAACAATATAGCTTCTAATTCACAAAACTCTAGAATATTAAATTTAGCATCTAAAAGCTTCATGACTTTAAATTAATCTTTTTGATTCTTTATCTGTTGAACAGAAATATTAATGTCTATTAATTAATGGTCACCAGTAATAAATATCCCTGGCATGATACCTTTAAATTATGTTTGCATTAATTAAACCAAAATGTAAGATCAATACAGGTATTCATCTTCCACACACTTTTGTATTTGTTTATTAAATGGGTAATAACTGTCAAGTAAAGAATTGTCTGTCTTGAAAACAGTGGAGAAACATTTCAGTTAAAATAATATCTGATGTAGAGCTGAAGAGGGGAAGGTGGGTGGAGAGATGAAAGGGACTAGAAAAGAATGAAAATGTGTTGTGTTCGTGTACCTGCCACCTAAGTTGAACGTAAAGTTCATAAACGAAAAAATAAAACAACAAAACCAGTATTTAAGGTACTCAGACTATGCTCTTGCCTCAGCCTCCCAGAGTGGTGGGATTATAGGAGTGTGCCTCCACACCTGGCTGGGAAATAAACTTCTGTCATTTATAAACCATAAAAGCTAGTATCTAATGAACTATTGCGGTAAGTTCATCCATGTAAATGACTTGGCTTTTGGCTGTAACTCATAGCCTTTATTAAAAAAAAAAAAAAAAAAGGATAGTAACACTGAAAAAAAGACTTTTTCATTAACACTGCAGTAGTTCTCCTATGGTTGCTGACTGAAGCAGCTAAAATGTCTTGAAGATACTTAGAGTCTTGCTTCTCTTATGTCAGCGGTGCTGAACCTATTGCACCTGTGCCAAAATCCGTTGTTATTGTTATGAATGAAAATTCTAAAAGGTTCACCATTTCTGCATTAGTACTATAAATACATTTTAATGGCTTAATTTCAAAGCAAATAGGAAGGTATTTCTCACTGACCTATAACAGTCATCATTTAACAATATATTCTTTATGATATCATTCAAGCAAATTTTATCTTTAAGAAGAAAATATTCATTGATTATATAATTATCAATCATGCACTTATGAAACATACTAAGGCAAATGAAACTATAATATAATACCATGTGCACAGCAAAACTGGAAAATAGAGCTCATAGAAGGTAAAAGTATGATTTTCTGGAAGATATCTGTTGATTATGTGTGAAAATATTTTAATTTTGTTACATTTATATATATGAGGATTCCCTTTTAGTAAGACAGAAATTAAAGATTTTCTACTACTTTCCTTTTAGATGGAACAGACTCAGACTGAAAATTTCCGGTTGAATAACTGATTTTCTCAGGGACATATCTGTCTCTTTCTGAAAGTGTCATAGTAACTGCACATTCTGCTATGATTCCAGCTGGAAAGGAAGTTGACAGTTTCCAAATAAGCCTAGTCTGTTGTCTCAACTATTCAGTCATTTATTTCCAACACTCACATTTGTAAGGTGTCCACCTGCATCCTCGTCATCAAACAAAAATTCATTCATACTTGACTGTTAGGAACAGGAGTGGATAGGCCATCCAAGGAAGAGCAAAACTGAGGAAAGACATTTACCAACATCAAAGCAAAACAAAAGCATTTAGAAAAAGAGTATTTATGTATGATTTTGCTATCTCCCTTTGATTTTGTGCATTCATTCCTTTCAATATTAGTATAGATTAGGGATGGGAGTTTGGCTCAGTGGCTTAAGCGCCTATCTGACACGCATGAGGCTGTGAGTTTGATCCCCGGTGCTGCAAAAAAAAAAAAAAATATATATATATATATATATATATATATATATTAGTATAGAGTGGCTATACATGATGATTTTGAAGATTAATAGACTCAAAGAATCATGATATGATTGTCCAATTATTTTTATTAGTGGGCATTTAAAAATTACCCTTCTAATTGCCACAGGCAAATACAAATTATTGTATATTCATGTTTACAACTTAATGGAGAGGTAAAGTGAATTACAGTGCTTTCCTCCTCCTTTGCTTGGTGGCGTAAAACAGTATTCTTTATATTTAAAAATAATTCTTGAAAGTCTATTGAATAGTGTCTGTGTTCTACTGTATCTCCTCTTTTACTCCTTTTTTTTACTTCTATTGGTACATGTTGCACTACATGTTTGCATTTACTGTAGGAGATTGGTCCATGTACAGAACACATTTCAATTTCCACCCTTGTGTTCCTCCACACCCTTCGCTTTCATTTTTCTAGGATCAGATTAATTTATTTAACTTATGAAACCTTATGAAGTTAATTATCATATATATAAAGATTGAAAAATAGACTATTAGGCCAAAAGCATATTAAACATGTATGACAATTATACTAAGTCAAGTTATGTACATTTTTAGATACATTGTATTACTGGATTACAATACCTTTTTTGTCTCTCTCCTTTTTCCTATTATCTGTCTTTTATTTTGTGATTTATGTATGTTGATTTTGCTCAAAAGACAAACCATGCAATATTTAAGCTTGTGTGTCTGAATTACTTCATTTAATATTATAGTGTCATTTTCCTACAAATTACTCAAGTTTACCCTTTTTATGGTAGAGTAGTATTCCATTGTGTGTAAATATGACATTCTTAAAATCCATTTATCTATTGATGGAGATATAAGCTGTTTCCAAGAGTGAGAAATGAATTGCACTGCCATAAACATCGTATGAATGTATCACTGTGGTATGATGTCTCTAATTATTTTGGCACCTAGAAGGGAAATAGTTGGTTTGAATGGAATTTCTACTTTTACTTTTCTGAGGAATCTCCATATTAATCTCAACAGTGGTTGTATCAGTTTACAGTCCCACCAACAATGGAGAATGGTTCCTTTCTCCACATAGTCTCTTCAGTAATTGTCGTTGCTTGATTTCCTGACAGTAACCATTCTTTCTGGAGTGAGATAATATCTCAGTGTTATTTTAATTTGCACTTCCTGAATGGCCAGTGATATTGAACATTTTTCCTGTATTTATTGTCTAATTGTATTTCTTCATCTGAGAAGTGTCTATTCATTTAAGATGCCCATTTTTTTATTAGGCTTTTACATTCGAGGGTCTAAGATTTTGAGTCATTTATATAGTCTAGATTCTAGTCCTTTGTCTGAAGATTAGCTGACAAAATTTGGTCCCTTTCTGTACCTTGTCTCTTTGCTCTGTTAGTGGTTTCCTTTGCTATGAAGAAGATTTTTAATTTGGTGTGATCTCACCTGTTGACTATTGACATTATTTCCTATGCAGTCAACTTTTTGGTCAGAGATTCTTTGTCCATGATTTCTAGAGTTTAACTTATTTTGTCTTCTAGCAGATTTAGAGTGAGGGACAACCATGGGAAGTGTTCAAGGTCAGGAAACTGTGGTGGTTTATTCTTTTTCTTTCTTTCTTTGTTCTTTTTTTCTTTTTCTTTTTCTTTTTTAAGGAAATATTGAAAGAAAATGGCAAATGTGTTATTGCATTTTCCCTGGATACCCTAGTATGAACCTACCAAAGACAAGAACATTGGCCTAGAGTGTCATCATATAACACTCTGAAGAGAAAAATCAACATCGATAGCATACCATGAGCCAGTCAAAAATGCCAGGTAAAATTCACCAGTCCTCTTTCTCTTTTTCCTCTCTGGCCCAGGGTCCTGTCCAAGAGTATATGCTGCACCCATTTGCCATGTCTTTCTGGTTTTTTCAATCTGTACAGTTTCTCCTTTCTCCCATATTCTTACTTCTATTATAAATCTAATAAGTGTGCCTCTCAGTTTGTGCTGACTATCCAATATTTTCTGATTACCAGATCAGTTCATGCAGTCATATTGTGTTTGAAATCTTCTCCACTACACCCCGTCTCTCTGTCTTTCTCCCTCTTCTTCTCTCTCACTCTCCCTATTACAATCTGCAAACATAATGTTAAAGTATTTTCAGACACATTGCTCTTGCTCACTCAGTTCAAACAGCTCGCTTTGTAGATCATGGGACCAAGATGCTTTATAGAAAGAGGTATTGTCTATATCTCAACATGCTTAAAATTTTGACAGACAAATACAGGAGTGGGATAAATTTTCTTTTTTTATTTAAAAAACAACAAAAAAGGATTAAAACGATGCAGAATTTCAAAACACAACAATAAGAAATTAACACTAGTTAATATATTGGGTATTGATTTTCTGATGCCTTCAGCCAGCTGAATCCTTTTAAATGACCAAAGACTCATTCATGGCTTTAGGTTGTTGCAGTGATTCGTTTGTCCGCTCATTTTACTCTTCGTCTGCTGCAGGAGAACTCAAACCCACCGGCATCTAGAGGCTCTGCAGTCACAGCTCACTTTGATTTGTCTTCTGCAATCAAATAAACAGAAAGGGGAATCTGTTGGGGGTCACAAATTATAAATTGAGTCTGGGGCATATCCACGGCTGTCTTTGTCCTGTTCTTGGAGCTAGATTGGAACATGGAAACTCCCTGCTCTTTTCTGGTCACCGCTGGAAAGTCTAGGACTAGTGATGACTGTGGCACTCACAGAATCAGGTAAGATCTGCTGGAGATGATAAGGCACTTGGGGAAACTACATTTTCCTTAGTGCCCTTTTTGTCTCATTCTTGTGAGGATGCTTTGCTCTTCTTACTAGCCCGACATAGTCACCATTGCCATTCCTGAAAACACTCACTGCCCTTCACCCATTGTCCTCGACACAGATATAATCAATAAATACCAGGGTTCTGACTGTCTCGTGGCCTTTTGCTCCCTGAAATCCACTGGTTTTCCCAGATCCCTGCTACACCACGATTTTCTATCTTACTCTTTCTTTTCACCATGTGTAGTAACACTTGGCAAGAGATTGGATCCCAGTTCAGGAATCTCTGATAATTAATTATTTCAGATTAAACAGAATTCTTCATGTTTAATATATCAGTTTGGTCTTATGCAAAGTACATTCAACAATACCAATTGATTCCGTGCCATTATGCCTTAAAATAAGTTTCTTATTCTTCCAAATTTTATTTTTTATTATAACTCTATGAAGTAATTTGTTTATATGACTCAAATAACTTAAATATTACATAGATTTTGTCTGCAATAAACTTTTGCTGTTAGTTTAGAAGTTCAGGGTTTCATTGTCCTTCCTTGTCACAGCTACACAAAATGTCTTTAAGTAAAAGCCATCAGTCTAGAAAAATATTCTTTTTTTACTGTAATTGTTTTTTGTCACCTTTAAGCCACTCTAAATCATCTGAATGATGAATAATTGGATGGAATCTGAATTTATGTTGCAGTGTTATTTGAAAACTGCAAGGAAATAAATTCTCCACTATCATTTATAAATGGCCTGACAGCTAAGTGATGTATTAGCTAGCAAGCAAAAAGAATGCAACTCAATTTATTGTTATTTTTGTAATTATTTCAATTTTTGCAGAAATAAAGTGAAATACAACATTTTATTATCAATATACACATAATAAAATAACATTATGCTTCATGTATGAAATCTAGATAAATTTGTGCTCATATGAAAATACTACAGTTCATTGTGTTTGGCAAAACTAAGGTAATATCCACCTACATAAACTGTTTCTTGTGACATGTTTGAAAGGACAGCATTCTTAAATAGAAAACAGAAGGTAACATGTGAATAATTCCTTAAACTCTCTTTCAAATATTCAGCCCATTCTACTACTGTCAACTGGTACCTTATATTTGCATTTTAGAAATATTTCTATTGTTATGGAAAAAAATGGAATTTTAATAAAAGTAAAATTGTTGAACATAATAATAGATTTTTGAGTTAAATATTTCAGTTCTATTCTTAAAGAAACAGGTACCTAAAATAGAAATACACTAAATGAAATAAACAATCGCACTAAATCCAAACTTTTTAAGCAAAGATTTAAAACCTTGTTTAGGAAATCTGACCCCAATTTTTGTTCTCTTTTTTCTTGTACTGGAGTTTGAACCCAGGGCCTGGCTTATACTAGGATAGTGTTCTACAACTAACCTAGTCCCATGCCTCTTCATTCCTCTTTCTATTTATTTTACTCTAAAAACTTTATTATTCTAAAAGATGACTAGTGATATAAATCTGAACTAACAGCTTAGTTAGGAATATTCCCAATACTCTGTATAATCTCTCTGCTTGTAAGCATGCTTTAATTTTAATGGTAGAAAAACAGCAGACATGTTAGTAATTAAAGGGTTATTATAGACTTAGGCCAATAAAAGAATTTAGGAGAAACATGTCTCCATGCCTCAAGTGGACAGAGGAACCTGCCACCACACAGCACAGCATTTGCCTCCAAGCCAACCCCATTCCCTGCCCAGGACCACATACCAGGCACTGAGCAACCAACCTGATCATGGACAAGGTCAGTGCCTTGGGAAAGAAGTAAGCCCTGGAGAGTTGTCAATTCCAGGGAGAAATAACAGACCTGGACAGCAGTACTTGTCCCCAGGAAATGCCCATGTTTATTGTAAATCGCAAAGATAATGAAGGGTTTTACTCTAAAAGTGATTCCTTCGTGGCAGGCTAGAGTTGAGGAAGAAACCCATTTCAGTCAGCCTCCGGCCTATATTAGAAGAAAAAGTATTATCAGGATCCATTTTGAGCAAAGTGTTGTTTAAGACAGGGCCACAGGGCAACTATAGATCAACTCTACCTCAGGGTATCAAGGGTTATACTCCTACAATCACCAGGTTAGAGAAAAACAAAGAGACCACCACACAGAGTGTGGACTAGACATAGATCTCCTGAGAAGTTTAAACTTAGATTTAGAATGAAATGATCTCTGGCCTACACTGGGAAAAACAGGCCTGGCAAGTGTGAATTTCAGAAGCAGCTGGATCTGAAAGTGCTGGCATCAAGTCAAGCAGTGGCTGAACCCCTGTCCTGCTGCCTACATCTAGCAGAGACTAGTGATTTGCTTGATTTTTCCATTTACCAAGATCAACAAGCATACAACTGGGCTGGGATGCTTGCCACAGTCCAGGGTGTATGGACAGATGGGCCTCTAGGGCATGGGAGCACTTCACAATTCCACTGGTAGAACACTAGGTAGGAAAAATTGTGATTTACTGGATTCAAAGATCCTGTGGGGGGGTGGAACATACATTTTTTTTTTTTTTTAAAAAAGAGTTTTGTTTTTATTTGTTTCTTTTTTTCTTTTTCATCATTGGTTTTTTGGAGCTTGCATTTTTTCAATTTTTCTTTTACTTTAATTATTTTTCCTACTTTTTATCTTTTTTAATGTCTTTTTCCTTTTTCTTCTTTTTCATTACTTTTATCTAAAACTATTAATTTCCTTATACTCTTCAATAGAAACCTTTATCTTAATTTTCTCTCCTCTGACTCACTTTTTATCAATTACTTTTTCAAATTCTATATTTTTCATTTTCCTGTTTCCAGCCCCTTAATTCTTACTAGTATAAACTACTAAACTTTATGAATATTTTAATAGTTAACTCTATGCTATTACTGCTAAATATTGTTCTATTTTTAGTGGAGGTATAATTGTTACATTGAGTAGATATTTACTGTATGTCAATATTTGGGTTGTCTTACTGTTTATGCTATAATTATAGATCTCTTTTCTATGATTAAGTGTTGTACAATACTGGTCCTTAGGGTATGTCAATATCCAGTTTGTCTTTGATACTACTGCAGTTGCTAACTTTATTTCTATTTCCAAGATGGCCTAGTTGTTGCCATTAATTAATTTCTTCTGTATGCCACTTATATTTCCACTGTGTCATGAAAACTACTGTGTTCCATTCCTAGAGAACTGAGTAGTGGGCCAAATATGCTGCACCCCCACACACACAACAAAGGAAGGTGATTTTCTCCTGCAACAGAGGCAAAGGCTTATACTTCTCAATGTCCAAAGAGCACAACTGAAAAATAGACACTAACTAAGGAGGTCTCTATACTAGCAACATATTTTTCCATTATACTTGTCCAAAGAGCACAACTGAGAAATAGACACTAACTAAGGAGGTCTCTATACTAGCAACATATTTTTCCATTATACTTAGCTCACAAACCACAGCTCCAGCAAAGCAACAACAACAAAATAGAAACATGAAAAGTCAAGACAACAGAGTGTTTCCAAAGTCCCAAATCTGATCTGAGTGGTTGGAAGTGAAAAACCATGAAGTAATATTATCTGAAAGAATAATAAAAGAGACGAAAAATCAATAAGGTGCTCACCAAGATCAAAAAGAGATAACTAAGCCAGAAAATTCATACAATAAATAAATTAATAAGCAGATTTACAGAAGGCTAATAAAAACTTAACTCAGTTAAACAAAATGATACAAAACATGAATAACCAATTTCACTAAGGATCAAGAGTCCATGAAAAGCCAACAAACAGAAATTCAGTAGATCAAACATTCTTTTGAAAGTATGAGCACCAGTAGTCACCAATATGAAAACGAGAGACAAATTTAGAGGACATGGCCATGGTCAGCAATAGTTAATTAATCAACAAAAGAACATGAGAAATAGATCAATAGCTGTTAACTTGCTCAAAAAAATAATAATATAAGAGTAATTAGAATGGGCCAGGAATTTAGCTCAGTGGCAAAAGTGCCTGCCTGGCAAGCACAAGGTTGTGAGTTTGATCCCTGGTACCTAAAAGGAAAAAGAAAAAAAAAGAGCAATTAGAATTAGCAAAAAATCAGAAGACAGTACAAAGTGCATTAAAAACCTATTTACAGAGGTAATAGCCCAAAAGTTTGCAGACATGAAAAAATTAGACATACAAATAAGTGATACATATATAGAACTCCATGATCAGAAAAAAAAACACTCTTTGCCACATAATTAAAATATCACAAATACAATACAAGAACAGAATCTTAAAGGTTGCTAGAGCAAAATGATGCATCACCCATAAAGGAAAGCCCAATACAATTATGACAGACTTCTCAACAAAATCTTTAAAGGCAAGGAAATTATCTTTCAAACTTCATAGAAAAATAAGATATTTCCATGACAAAAGGCACATTAAGAAATTCTGATCACCAATCTAGCACTCCAAATAACTCTCAGTTATATATTAGAAGAAGATAACAGAGCCAACAAAGCCAGAAGGTGTGATAGAACATATATGCCAGACGGAGTGTGGCATTAAGTAAAAGGCGGGGGGCGGGGGTGGAGAAAGGAATAAGTCAATGCTTTTCCATATGAACTCTCAAGATAAATGACCTTAATTCCTCAGTCAAAAGACAGAGTGGATCAAGAAACAAAATCCAACAGCATAGTACATACTAGAAACACATTTAACACAAAGGAAATTCACAGGCTAAAAATCAAAGGATGGAAAAAGATGAAAATGCAACAGACTGCTGAAACTCACAAGATTACTATCAACTGCCTCAAAAATCTGTAGAGCAAATATTGACAGAAATAAATGGAGAAATTTGTGAACTATTATTTTGACTTTCGCTTTTTAATTATTTTTCAAGTTTATATATAAAACAAATTTGCTTTTACATGTGCATTATTTCACATTACATTTCAGAATAGACATCAGCTAAAAACCACTACATATAAACTCATACACTCACCCACACTGCTAATGAACATACATAGCACACACAACATACACACACATATGTACACACAGAACAGAAGCTGTCTAGTAAGAGGGCTTAAGTGGATCTGAATTATATCAGTTCTTTGAAACTTTAGATAAGTTAAAATGTCATGAAATAAATTCGTAAGGCCTTTGATGCAGTTTCCAGAAGTGGACTGTAACATTTTCCTTCTCCTTTCTTAAAATTCTTCAGAGTCTTTCCCAAGTACAGAGGTACTTTCTGTTGTTTTTTTTTTTTTTCTCTGTAAGTCAATTAAAGAGAAAGTTCTGCCTTTTCCATTTGTGTTATTTAGAGCAAACTTGAGTACATAAAATGACAGGAAGGAGCTTAATTCTAGAGAAAATCAATTCCACAAAGTTTCCTGCAGTGGAAAGCAATCTAGGGGAAAATTCTGGACCCCATCCCTGGTCATCACATGATATCCAAGTTTACAGTTATTTTTCTTCATGTTTTCCCTAGTACTTTACTCTTCCTGTAAATTTTAACCTCAAAGGCCATAACTATGTTTCATTTGTTTGCTCAGTGTCTTTCTTTCCCATCTTCAACAATTGATGGGTGCTTAGCAAATGACAGAAGACCAACAGGTAGAAAGACAAAGGGAGACAATTTCTAGCTGTTAGAACCTCCTTGAAATGATTCCCGTTGCTTGAAAATACTCTTTGTTAGTGTTTCCAGAATGACATGTATAAATACTTGTTAAGAATATTACAAAGGAGCCAGGCGTAGTGGCTCACACCTGTAATCCCAGCACTCAGGAGGCTGAGGCAGGTGGATCATTGTGAGTTCAAGATCAGCTTGGGCTACGAAGTGAGCTCAAGGCCACTCTGAACTGCATAGTGAGACCCTGTCTCAAAAAAAAAAAAAAAAAAAAAAAAAAATATATATATATATATATGTATATATTACAAAGGACATAACTGAATAGACTTGATAGAGTTTGGTTCACACATTTTTCAACAAAATTATATTGGAAAATGTTTGGGAACTAGAAACTTATTTTCTACATATTGTTCCCTGAATTTCTCCCTAAGGAAAAAGAACAGTTAGCAATAAACTATAATCAACCTTCACAAAAGAGAGAGACCCAATGTGGGTAGGGAAGCAACACCAGAAAGGGGTGAAAATTATAAAAATACAATTGTTGGAGCATTATATCTCCTGAAAAAAACTTTAACGCCTTTGCCAACTCTAAGTTTCTGACATTAACAAAGAGATCATTTGTTTCATGCAAGAAAATAGCAAAACTGAAACTTTTTTGTAATCACAGACCTGTTTTCTCAATTTGCTTTATCTAAAAAAAAAAAAATAGCTATGAAAGAAAAGGGCAGGACCTTTAAACACTTATTTTTAATTATTTTTGCACACCTTGATAGTAGCTTTTACCATAAAAATCACCAAAGATTCATCGGTTGGTCTGATTTTGACAAGTGTTATAAGAGTTGTTTCAGGGTTGGTGGTGAGTCATAAACATTGCTTCTAGAAGTAACTTTTTTTCCAACAAGATGTTCAGGCTCTGCCTAGTTCTGTCGTTTCTCTTTCAGTTTCTCCATCTCTGGGGACTTCATTATGCGGGCCATATTGATGACCCTTCCCCTGCCTTGCCCTCTGAGACCACTTGAGACCTTTCTAGGTATATTCCTTTATATTATCTCTTTTTGAAACTGCCAAGGTCAGATCTTTGATACAATCATTTCAAACTTCTGGTTTGGCTCTTTCTGATAGTCTTCTGTTCTTCCGTCACATTTAACCTAGTCCTCTGAAGCTAGTAACCCTCTGTCTTTCCCTTCGGTTTTCTCTCCTTGATTTATTCCATTTCTTGGCATTTCAGAATGTGTACTTTGCTTTCCAAACAATAGGTGGTGTTGACATATGATGCAAATATAGTTTCTTTTCATTACATTTCAGTGCATTAATTTTTTTCTGGTTTCTGACTTCCCCCAATGTATTTCAGTATAACATTTCTGTATGTATCTACATTTTCCACTACTTTCCAACAAACCT
This sequence comes from Dasyprocta punctata, assembly GCA_004363535.1. Classification (NCBI taxonomy): domain Eukaryota; kingdom Metazoa; phylum Chordata; class Mammalia; order Rodentia; family Dasyproctidae; genus Dasyprocta; species Dasyprocta punctata. The sequence continues at coordinate 34,537 of RJWM01020821.1, forward strand.
AAAACAACAATTAACATACAGTTTACAAGTACAGTAATACATATTTTCTTTAGGTATCCATAAAATATCAAAATGCCATTTGATTCTACTCAATATTTCTTTAAAAAATTATTCTTTACTAATCTTATTTAGTGATTTGGAAGTAAAACCATTCTTAATAAATACCACCACTCACACTTTAATTACATGAATATATACACTTGTATATGCAAATGTCTATATATAAACTTACATATGTGTATATAGAAAGTTTGGTTGATAATTCTATAATATATTCTTTTTAAATATATTGAAATAATAATTATATGTTAAAAATATAGATGTGTGCCATTTTAATCAGCCTTCCTAAGCAGATTGACAAACTGACCTTTATACTTTAGCATATAGTGAATTGAATATTAGCTACAATGTAATTGTGCAGGCATTATAAATTAAAATCTGACAAGTCATGAATGAAACTTCAGAGGATTTTGCCACTAAAGTTAGCATGTGCTATCTAACAAAATTAAAATAAGTAAAATAATAAAATCACTAAAATAATTCTTTATGGAAAAGAATTGATAGAAAATTGAGAATTTTTTATAATTTATATAAAATGTTTTTCTAATATGATTTAAACTATTCTCAAATGAAATAAATGTAGTGAGTAAAACTGATTATACTCATCATGTATTTCATCATGTTGCATATATGTAAAAAGGACAATCAATATTCATAATTTTGAAAAAATCATAATATAAACATTAGTTTATGTTGTCTTTTTAAATTACAAATATGCACATACCAGTACAAATAAGATATATCTAAAATGCCCATGGAACACCTGAATTTTAATGCTTGAAGGAATTTGATTTTTTATAATTTAAGTAATGGTATCACAATGATTATTTATGTTGATTCCCATTTCTATACTCTTTTACCCATTAAAACTCTGAAAGTATATGGTGTTTTGCATGAAAAACAGTAAATTTACTAAAAGAAAATTAATAAAATTGATATGAAAATGCACAGAATTTGGATTATGGTATTGTATCCAATTTGCACTTGTCCTTCTCTGTAAAGTATAATGAAAAGAATTATTGTAAATACAAGTTTCTTCCTTCATTTAAATAGAAAACTTTCATTTGAATCTTAACTATTTATCCTTTACTTCCTTTAAACCTGGAAAAGTTAATAAAAGGCATGAATAGTGTTCCAGATTTTGTATTATAGATTAAGATAAGTTTTCAAATGATGTTTGAAAGCTAACAAAAAGTTGAATTCTGTGTAGGCAGCCTACTTCAACAACCAAGGACATAAAGGACACATAATTCTTTGTGGTGTACTCTGTACACCGTAGTTACAATCTATTACTGTCAATTTGAGGTTGAGCAAATGTCAGACAATGTTAGTGGAAACTCCATCTTTTACTTCTAAAGCTATTCGTCTGTTGATTTGAGCTGTATCAAAGATTACAATAGAAATTGAAGCACTCATAAGTAATTCCTCTTTAGACAGAAATATGTGAACTGTCCTTCAGGGAATATTTAATGTCAAAATCTAAAATAATCATTTCTCTTTTGTAGTTTGACAACAACATCCTACATTGCTGAATTGACTGACCACTCCCTGTTGCACCTGCTACATTGTAGTTCATTCAAAAAAGAAAGAGAGGGACAACACAAAATAAAATCCTTAGAAATGAAAGTGATAAATTTAAAGTTTCACTTAGTAGTGAAATTTGGTTCAAGATCTAAGGATTTATCTTAAGTTGTGACCTCACTACTCTGGAGTCAGGCAACCAAGTGGCAAAATAAATATAATGGGCAGTTTGATATGAAACATATTTTCATGTCTGTCCAAAGAAGAAAAATAAAGACAATATTTTGAAAAATCATTAACTGCCCCAGACAGTAAAATGTCTCTTGTTCTGTGAGGGCATTAGATCCTAGCGCAGGTCCTGGCA
>RJWM01020822.1:0-36422 GCA_004363535.1 Dasyprocta punctata
AGGCCTCCCGTGCAGGGCCTGAACGCCCCACCGGAGCTCAGCCTTGAAGGACACCGCCCTTCCCAGGCCTGGCACTGCTGCGGGGAGCCCGGAGGGGACAGACGTTGAGGCCAGCTCCATATGCGTGTTCCCTACAACCAGTAGTGGGCAGAGGCCCACCAGACCCAGAGTGGGGGGAAGGGGCTCGGGTTTCCAGGATTCCAGCCCAGGACTATGCAATCTCAAACATTAAAACGCTGAAAGACCCAGGTGTGGTGGCACACGCCTGTAATCCCAGCATTCAGGAGACTGAGGCAGGAGGATCTCTGTAAATTCAAGGTCAGCCTGAACTGTACAGTGAGACCCTGTCTCAAAAAACAAACAAACAAACAAACAAACAAAAAAACACCACAATTCACCACTGCCAGGCCCACTCTGTGCTTGTCACCCAGAGGGGACACCTGCCGCTGACCTTGGCGGCCATTGAAGGTGGTCTCCACCACTCCCTGTTGCTGCCCTGGGCCCTCTGTGAAGTCCAGGCAGACGCCGCCACACGCTGCGCCCCCAGCTCAGACCACACCCTGCACACGCGCTCGCGTCGTCCTCATTCCGTGGGGAGGAAACTGAAGCCCAGAGAAGGGAGGATTGAATCGTCCACATTTGTCCTCCGCTGTCGTCAGGCCAGACTGCTCTGACGCGGGTCTCTGACCACTCCACTCCACGACACTGGAGGAGACTGTCGCTTTCAAGACAGGAAGGAGGGAAGCTGCGTCCGGCTCACTGAAGCTGGACTAGAAGGTTTGGGCCGCTTTAAAAGCAAGCTCAGCCCTGCAGGGCGAATCTCAGGCCCTGGACCAGGCTCCTCGGACTCCTCCTCCGAAAGACCGCACATCTAAACCCAGAACGCTGCACCTCGCTGGCCCCGCGCCCAGCAGCTCTGGGGCTGCAGGCGCCAGGCACCCTGAGGTGGGCGGCGCCTGGTACGGGTTCTTGACCTCCTTGCGGTGAGAGAGGCCCCAGCAGACACTGGCTGGGCTTGCAGCCCGCAGGTGGAATCACAGGACGCCTGAGAGGCAGTGCGGCTGACCGGGATGGAGGCTCCGGAGCCGGACAGGCATATCCCGGCATCTTGGTTCCCGCAGGTGTGAGACTCCAATTTGTCAGTTCTCTCTCAGTGGTCTCATCTGTCAGACGGGTACAGGAGGCCCCCGGTAGGATGGCACAGGTCCTCCAAGGCTGCCGAGGTCAGGTAGCGCCCAGTACCCTCCCCTCTCCTGCACCTGTGCTGGGGCACCCCACACGAGGATGGAGGGTCAGCCCCCACTCTCCAGGTGGTCTGTCGCCAGCCCCGGGCAGGCTCGGGACTTCTGTCCACACTGGTTGGCTGACCAAGGCCAAGGTCCCACAGGCTGGCAGCCCGGGGAGGGTGAGGTAGTGTCTGCTCCCAGCCAGGGCTGGTGCCAGGCAGAGAGGGCAAGGAGGGCAGCCCAGCACATGCGAGTGGCCTTCGGGGCAGGGCTCTAGACAGCGTGTGTCCCCCGGTTGGGGGCCTCAGTGGCCAAGTCAGATGGGCCTGCACAGCCCCTGCCCCTCAGGACCGCAGCCCCCATCCAGGCAGCGGGAAAGGAAGCCCCACGCTAGTCTCCTGCCCAGGGCACTAAGAGGGAAGCAGGTGGAAAGGCCAAGGCCCTGCTGGCGTGATGGGTCCTGCCAGCCCGAAGGTCCAAGGGAGCCAGAGAGGGATGAGGTCATGGGACAGAGGTGTCACCAGGTTAGCACAAAGCGCCACTGCAAGGGAGACCCTGGGGAACTGCATGCAGAGACAGAGACACAAACAGGTCCAGCCTTGTCCTGGGCAGAGGGTGGCCCGGGACACCCAGCTGGGGCAGGAGGAGGGCGGGCGCCAGGCTGCCTGCGGTCCGCAGAGGGCTCTGGACACACAGGCAGTGACACACGGTCTCATGCAGGCTCCACACGGACAGGGGGAGGCCTGGGTGCCTGGCGAATGAGGCAGGCGAGGAGGGGGCACAGTGGGCAAACCCCGCAGCTGCACGTCACCCAGAGCCCCCACAGGTCCCCCAGACACGGAGACTCCGAAGGCCTGCTGTGAGGCTGGGCCAGACTGAGCCAGAAATGAGGGCCACCACCTCCTAGGGCTGCCAGGAGGGGCACTGGCCCCACTGTACAGCAGAGGCTGCTAAACCGCACCAATCGGGGGAGGTGCATGTGACCTGCTCCCGCTGCAGCCCCGGGGAGGCCATGAGGGCAGAGGCCCCGGCTGGCGTCTGTGCCGCGCAGCTGCACGTGTGTGCTCCCCCGGCTTCACGCTCACACCCACTCTCCCCGCCGCACGCAGCTGCGCGGCTGCCCTCCCCACCCGGCAGGAAGTTCTGCAGCTGTCCACCGGACTGCGGCCCCCACGCACAGTTCCTGGGCCTCTGCTGTCCCCAACAAGGGGCAAGAAAGCCATGTCCACTTCAGCAGGACGCCGGCACTTGTCCCAGTAGCTCAGGTCTGCAAAGCCACTGAAGGTTTACGGGGACGTGAAGGCTGCCTGTGGGGGCAGAGTGCCAGGCACGGCACTGGTCACCGTGAGGGCACGGGGCCAGCACTCACACTGCCACCAACCGGGAGCGCCCGGGGCCGGAGCGGGTCCTCGGCACCACACCGCGGGCTGAACAGTGTCACTCACCTTCAGGTCTCAGTCGCTGAGCCAGTCGGTCGCCCTCGGGTTTAGACTCTCCTGGGTTGTTTCTGGTCCTTGGGATCAACAGAGCCTGGAGGAACGCAGCGGCTGGTCAGGGGTTCCTACCTGAGGACCCACGCCTGACATGCAGGGGGCAGAGGTCCCCGCATCTGGAAAGAGCGGCTGTGGAAGGGGCCTGGAGCCCACGCCGCCATTGCCATCTGCCCAGGGCCCCAGGGTGCCCGGGCCCACCGCTCCCGCTCCCGTCTTCCGTAAGACCTTTTAACCATGTTCACGACTGCGTTGATTCAAGCACAAATCCAACAGGCTGGGCCTTCACTTCCCCTCCCCACGGCGGGGGGCTGTAAGTTAACCACCCCTGCGGCCTCAGAGGGCCCCGTGGGCCTGCCGTGCAGGCAGAAGTCCGCCCAAGCCTGGGGTCCCTACGGCTGGGGACTGAGGGGGGCGGTGTCAGGAGTGCCCAGCTCACGTGGCCAGAGCCCCCGGGTGAGATCCCTGCCCCCGACACGCCCGAGGCTGGATGCGGGTTCTCAACAGAGGTTTACTTTGGTTCTTGGTTCTGGGCCGAGGGCGAGAGACCTGGGCCTGTGACAGCTTCTGCTGGCCGAGTCACGTGCTGTCCCCCCTCCCCATCCAGCCACTGGGACCCTACCCGGGGGCGCCCCCTGCAGGTCTTCCCGAGCCCGATCACCTCCACACCGGGGCCCGTCAGGTTCCCAGCTTCTCCAGACTCACAAGGACTGTGAATTTCAGCCCACAGCCCTGGGGTCACAGCCACACCCTCGCCGCAGCCCACTCTCTTAAGGGGGACCCCGGGGCTCTCCTTTGTTCTTCCTGCCATGCAGGACCAGGAGCAGGTGGCCCTCTGTGCCTGGGGAAGGGACCCTGCTCGGCTCCATCCTGCAGACGCCATGGGTAAGGAACGTCTCTGTGCTTACATCTCCTGTCTGTGTGCCCTCACAGCTACCTGTGTAGGCCCGGCGCCCACCGCCCAGCGGCTCACCCAGGGAGGGCCCCGCTGCCCCTCTGCACAGTGCCCAGCAGGCTGGGAAGGGACCCAAGAGGCAGGGGCTTGGGGGCACTGCAGCCTGGGGCGCCCAGTGATCTGCTTCCCACCTGCTCCACACCCACCTGGCACCCCCAGCCACCCCACTGCCAATGAACCCTCCCCGTAGCCCCGGCTGCTGCTCCTTCCCCCAGAACCGGGCTCTCAGCATGCGTCCCTGGCACCCCAGCCAAGCGCAAGTGCCTGTAGCAACAGAGTGACCTCTGGAGTGGTCCTCACGGCTGCTAGAGGCCCCCTGCTACCTGGCCCAGGGTGCCTGTGGCCTCGGCAACCCTGCCAGGCCTGGCTCTGGGGCAGCACTCACAGGCCGGGCCCGCTGCCACCTCCCTTCCGGAGCCAGGCTCCCTGGTTTGACTCTGGCCAGCAGCCTGGCCTGGGCCAGAGGCCCCGGGGGACACTGAGCAGCAGACGCTGAAGCCAAGGAGGGGCTGTCGAGGGAGGTGCTGGTCCTAATGAGAACCACATCCCACATCAGCTGCTGGGGGCCGGCTCCTGTGTCCCAGGCCGCTGCGGGGCTGGCTGGGGCCAAGGGGCTGCAGGCCAAAGGGTCTGGGCCTTGTGGAGACCGGCCTGGGCTAGCTCCTAGCGGAGAGTATGGGGACACACGGCCCCTGGCAGTTAGCAGACAGCTGACAGGATGTCCCCCAGCTGCTAGGCACGCACCGTGCCCCGCCCCCGCTGCTGCAGTTGTCACAGGAATTCGCTTCCTCCTTCTAACAGACAGGGCCGCCGAGTCCTGGTGACGAGCCCCCAGCTGTTGGCTTTCCTAGCTACAAGGACAACGCTGGCTTTACCCTCAGAACCCCTGCTCTTAACCAGGTGCACCCCACTTCACACCAGAGCAGAGAGCAGGGAAACCTGCTCCCCCCGGAGCTGCCCTGCAGACCGGGGGCTCCGCAGCTTCTGTGGCCCCCGCTTTCCCTTCACTCCTGGGGTCCTCCTAAAGCGAGACGCTGTGGGTCAAGGCTTGGCCAGGCCGTGGTCCCAGTCTCTTCGCTGCCCTGCACGTCCCCGTGAAAGCAGGGAGGGGGTTCGCGTGCTCAGGGCAGACTCTCCCCGACACGGCTGGTGACCGTGGATGCAGAGCCGCAGCCGGAGGTGACGTCCAGCGTTCGTGCAGCCACGGCTGGCCGCTCAGACGTTCCTCTTCTTGCTTTTACCTGGGAAGTCGGGATTTCCAGCCTGCTTCAGAGATGAGAAACAAAAGGGGATGCAGAACTCGGTGCGGGCCCTGAGCTGGGGACGCCATGGGTCATCTGAGTCCACTCGGGGCCCGAAGGTCGGCGGGGATGTGGCAGCCGCAGCCTACTGGGAGCAGGAGGAGAGCTGTGTCCCAGCTCCTGGGCTCCCGGGCCTCTGTGGGCGCCCGGCCTCTCCATCCTTGCTGCCCCGCTGGACGCGCAGTACACAGCAGAGGGTCTGCCGCCCTTGTCGCGGGCCCACCTCCCGCCCAAGGCTGCCCTCTCCTGCTGTCTCCCCTGGTAGTCGTGCTCGATGTCCCTGGGACTCACCACGCATGTGTCCAGCCCCTGTCTTAGGAGCGCGTCCCCGTGCAGGTCCACGCCACGCTGGAAGGCGGCAGGAAATGTACCTGGCGGGCTTGGGCTGTCTGGCACAAGGGGCCTGGCATGTGGTCAGTGAGGGCGTGGAGAGCCCAGGGGACAGAGGCAGGAGGGCCAGGGCCAGGGGAGGCAAGAAGATGGCGGCCTGGGTCAGGGCACAGAGGGAGCAGGGACCCGCCCATGGGTGCTGCTGCACACCAGGCCCCAGGCCGGGCTGAGACCCACAGCTGACACGTGACATTCGTGGCCACAAGCCACTAGCTTTCCATCCCTTCGAGTGACCACACGCCCTGGGCCCCACGCTGGACGGGTCTGAGTGGGAAAGGAGGCCTCTGCATCGCCAGATGAGTCCCCAGGGTGTGCGATGGCGTGGCTGGCAGGGCAGGCACCAGGGAGACCGTGCAGGAAATCGTGGACTTTTCATTGCTCTTTTGAGTGGCTGAGAGGGGACGGCCAGGTCACCGTACAGAGAGGATTAGGAGCTGGACTGGCTCTGACTTGATCCCCTACACCGGCAACGAGAAGGTGGCGGCGGGCCCGGCCCAGCTGCGGGAGCGAGCTCCGACTGGAATTCCACCCCCGGCCAAAGCGCCCAGCAGGCCCGGAGAGGAGGGCGGCGTCAGATGCTGAGATTACAGCCCCTCTGGCTTCCCGGACGCTGCTCCTGAGTCCCTGCCCGGAAGTCAGGAGCACGTGGGCTCCCTCGGAACCAGAGAAGGGCACAGGCCGAGTGGGACAGAACACCCAGCGCCTGGAGAGGGGGCCCGGGGGGGCAGAGGGCCAGGCCAAATTAGCGCTGAGCACCACAGTGTAACAGCGTGGCCATGAATGCCTGGAGGGGGAGAAGGAAGGGAAGGAAGTGTGGTACGTTCCCCAGCTCTGCCTGGGGCACAGTTTCGTGACAGACACCAGCCACGAGGTCCGAGTGCAGGGCGGGTGCGGTTGGTGGGGCACGAGTACGAGTGCGGTCTCCTACCCACAAGACGGGAAGTTGACAGATACCCGCAGAGCCGCAGAATTTCGAAGCAGCAATACAAGAAAGCGATCTAGGAATGTAAGCCAGGGATGGCGGCACACACCTGTGATCTCAGCACTAGGGAGGCTGAGGCAGGAAAATCACTGAGAGACCCTGTCTCAAAAAAAAAAAAAATTAAGGAAATATAAATGTAAATACCAGAAGAATTCTTTTCTGAAAGGGACTGGCTGTCTCGGAGTGGGAGTGGGGTGGAGGGGCCGGAAGCGCTGGCTCCTGCCTTGAGCCTGTTAACTCCTTAGCCATGCACGCAGACCCGGGACCCCAGAAGAGTTTAGGGAAAGGGAGACAGAAGAATGGCACAGCAGGGACAGGGACCCTGCCTCTCCCAGGCGTGGACTGCTGTCCCCACGCCAAGTCCACATCTGGAGCCCAGGGACACTGGGAGGGCGGGGCCCACCCGCACCATGTGGGCCTTGGTCCCGATCCCGGTGCTGACGAGGTCCCGTTTGCAGGCACAGACAGCGCAGGACCCAGAGCCCAGACGGTGCTCGGGTCGCGACGTCCCAGGGTGGGAACAAACAGCCCTGGATGCGGCAGGCGGAGCCGTGGTCCCGGCCGCCATCTGTCCTCCTGGCTCGGGCCGACTTCCTCCACGTCACCGGCAGATCAGCCCGCGGCTGAGAAGCCTTTGAGGCCTTCCCGGGCCTCAGAGCCAACCCGGGGTTCAGTTTTCCAGCCCGGGCCCTGCCCTGATCCCCTCCACGGGCCCTGGCCGTGTGTCCTGGGTGGCAAGGGGACACCACGGTGGTCACAGGCCACGCGGCCGGATCCCCCCCTACCCCCCGCCGGCGTCTCGCTCTCACTCCTGCTAGCAGGACTGACAGCAGGCAGAGCCGGCAACCGTCCAGCAGGAGCCATGGTGCCCCTGCCCCAGGCCAGGCCCTGTCGCACCCACCGGGAGCTGTCCGTGACTCGGCTTCGTCTCCAGAAAGTGCTTCCGAATCTGCAGGGCGGTGTGAGGGCCGCTGTGCTTGGAGCCCTGCGGGGGGCAGGGAGTGGGCGTTTCCGGGGGGACCTGACACAGGAGCCAGGGTGCCCTGGACGGGACTCCAGCCTCTGCCCTCTCTGCTCTCCCTGGAAAGGTGTCTGGGGGACAATGAGACAAGTCCCACTCTGGGGGTGCTTCCTTGGAGCTGGCGGAGGCCAAGCCTTGCAGGTGAGTTGAACAGATGTTAGAGAAACTGACACAGGCCTGGTCAGCACGGGCCGGAGAGGTGAGGGGTGCAGGCTGGGAGGCCTGGTGGAGGTGTTCCAGGAAGGCTTCCTGGAGGAGGAGGTTCTGGGGCAGAGACCTCTGTGCAGGGGAGTCGGTCTGAGACAGAGTCAGCACAGCAAGATAGGAGACAGGAAGGCCCTGGGAACACAGGTACCAGGGTGGTGGCTGGGTCCCAGGGCACAGGGGCAGGGAGGGCGGCCCTCAAAGTCGGGCACCTGCCACCCCTTCCGGTGACAGGTCGTACGCTTACTCTGCCCTTGGAGATGGCAGCAGGACATGAGAGCCAGGCCTGGGGTGGGGCCCGGAGGGCTGCAAGTGGGGGTGCCTCGCCAGGGCAGGCGCGGGTCAGCAGGCCAGGGTGGCAGCACCCTGCCCAGGGCCAGCGGCTCCCTATGTCCGTGCCCCGCCCCTTGTCACACATTTCCAGGCCATGCATCACCAAGTCCTGGGCCTCCACGTCCTCCTTCTGTCCCCCAGCTGCCCAGAGCCCTCAGCCCTCCGCTCTGCAGCCCATTGCCCTGCTGCTGTCTGCCAGTCCTTAGATTCACTTGCTGATTGATGTGAGAGGGGCGCAGATGCCCTGGGGTGCCGCCCTAGTGGGGTGGGGAGGGCTCCCGAGGTGAGGCGGGGCTGCAGGGCCAGCCAGTGGGAGGCAGGACAGGGCCTGCGGGGTCTCTGTCCTACCCAAGCACAGATCGCTGGGCCTGCAGCTGCCCCTGGGCAGGGACGGCAGGAGGCAGGAGCGCAGGGCTGGGAACAGCCAGGAGGAGGCAGCGGGAGGGGGGGAAAACACAGCACGAGGGCTCTGAGCCTCACCAGGCCGACAGGACACCAGAAGGACATGGCCCAGTGACCCTTCTGCCCGGGAGCTCAAGCCAGGCAGGCCCTCTCTGTCCCTCCAACGGCCCCGAGCAGCTGTCGGGAGGGTCCTGTGTCCAACTGTGGTTGTGGGGCCCGGCACTGGGGACGTCCCAGTCCTGTAGCTGTTCCCTGGGGTTTGGGTCAGTGACGGAAAGCAGCTGCAGGGGGTGGGGTGGTGGGGGTTTTGGAGGAAGCTCCAGTGCCACGGTCCAGCTTACAAACCCGGGGTCGGCTCCAAAACTGCCCACCCCCGCAGCACCACTACCGTGCTCCACACACAGGCTGGGCCCAGCTGCCTGGTCCTGGGTCGGATGCCGAACACGGACCGCAGGGAAGACAGCTCTGCCCCTGCAGGCTCAGGCAGGCCAGCAAGATCTTCCTTCATCTTTAGGACAAGGTAACATCCTCCAGCCTATAACCCCAGCACTCTGGGAGGCTGAGGCGGGAGGATCACAAGTCTGAGCCCAGCCGGGGCAATGTAGTAAGATTCTGTCTCAAAATAAAAAGTAGAATAAGTCCTGGGGATGTATCTTAGTGTAAATGCCTTGAGCTCCATTTCCAGTACCACCAAAAACAAATCAAACCAAAAAAGCAAACAAATAAACAAATAAAACTGCACTCTCCAGGCAGCGAGGACACAGAGCCAGCTGTCCCGGCCTGGGCTTTTGGCCATCTGAGCTTCTCCTGGGACTGGGCCCAGTCTTGTGTGCTCTGGGGTCCCCAGCTGCTCACTTTGGCCCCTCTCTGGTCCCCACGAAGCTGTCTAATGAGAACAGCAGGAGAAGCAGCAGCAGCAGCCATCTGAGAGCTCCTAGTGCCAGCCTGGTCCCCCTCCACCTGTCCTCGCAGTGCCCCAGTGACAGACAAGGACACTGAGGACCGCTGTTTGTACCCCTGCCCAGGCCTGGAGCAGTGGCCAAGCACCTGACGCCACCATGTTTATTTCCCTCCTGGCCACCCAGGCTGGGCCTAGCAAAGATTCCAGGAGGAGAAGCCTGCCCGGGACCTAGGACAGGACATCAGGATGGACAGGACATCAGTGTGGCCATGCCAGGCCTCTGCCCGGTGCAGGGACTGGCTCCCCAGGCACTGGGGCAGGGAACAGGGGGTCCTGCAAAGCTCTGATGCAGGTGAGGCAGAGCAAGAAGGCTACAGTGGGGCTGGGGACTGTGGCCAGGGAGGTTGCAGGCATCCAGAAGGGCGGCCCAGGGGCAGGGGAAGGAGCAGGGGAGGCTGGAAATGGAGCAGGGAGGACGGGGGAGCCAGGGAGGCTGGAAATGGCCCTGGGAGGGGTTTGATACCAGTCTGCAGAGCCTCTGGTGTCCCCACGTGTCCATACCCAGCACCCCCTGGCTGCGGGCTGCTGCCTCCCTGTGTGCTACAGGATGCTGGCTCGGGGGGCCCTGCGGGAGACAGCCTGGGCCCGCAGCAGGACCAAGTTCCTGGGGCCAAGGATGCCTCCAGTGTGTGGCCAAGTCTCCAAGGACGTGGCTTCCCTGGAGATACCAGCCAAATGAAATGGAAGGGCGACCGCTGTCTCGGTCCCCGACCACTCCTGTCTGGGTTCAGTGAGGCTGCAGGCCAGGGCTCCTGGCATCTGCCAGCCCTCTGTGCCCACTGTGCCTCCAGGCCATGGGCAACGATTGGGCATGAGACAGGCTCAAAGAGAGGAAACTGAGGTACAAGGGAAGAGTTTGTCCAAGGCTGTGCCACAGAAGAGAGAGTTCAGGTCTCCCAACACAGGGGTGCCACTCCCACCAGGAGGGCCTCCCATAGGCAGCCAGAGATTGAAGGGTCCCCAGGACACAGTCCCACACTCCGCGGGCTGAACCAATGCAAGCACTGGGACTGAAAGACGGGACGTCCAGGGCAGTGTGGACTCGAGGCTCCAGTGCCAGGACAGATTCTCTGTGAGTGGGAATCCCCAGGGTCCTGGGACTTGTCCTGTCCTCCCCGTCACCCTCAAGGGGACAGAATTACAGGGGCTGAGTCTCTCTTGCTGGAGATGCCACCAGCCTGGGCAGGGTTTAGGGGCCAAATTGCCTTGGGTTCAAATAGAGAAGAGGCAGAGGGCTGAAACGGTGCTTCACAGAGGTAATCACAATGGCTGATGTTCCCTGTCGACTTGATTGGCATGGGGGCTGCCCACGGGATTGGTGGAGCACTGTCCAGGGTGCATCAGGGTGGCCATGCGGTGGGCCTTAGTCATGTCCCTTGTCCCTTCCTCTGTGACACTGTTCTCTGCTCTGTACCTGGCTGCAGTGTCTTTGCTCCTCCATACCCTCCCACCGTGAGGTTCCAGCCTTGTAGCTGGCCGACCATGGACTGAACCCTGGAAAACCGTGAGCCAGATGAACCTCTCCTGTAAACTGTGTCAGGTGTTTGGTCCCAGTAGCAGGAAAGCTAACTAAGCCAGAGAATATCTGATCACAATCAGCAGAAGACCTCTGTGACCCCAGCCACCAAGGAAAAACATTACAGCAGAATTCTCTCACACACCCACCACAGGGGACAAGGGGACAGGATGGATGGCCCCACATGTCATGGCTCACGGGGCACCACGATCCTGGGAGTGTGGACCCGCAGGAAGGGGGAGGGGTGGGACTCAGAGGCCTCTGGGCAAGGTCTGCTCACCGTGCAGACACCCAGACCGGGGCACACCTGCACTGTGCTCAGGAGCACCGGCAGAACAGCGCTCTGACAGGCTCTGCTCACGCCACCCCGAGATGGACACAGACCAGACACCATCAGCAAGGGGACCAATCCCACGCAGTGGGCCCACAGTGCATGAGACCACAGCGCAGGGCAGCAAGCAGGGACGCCCCCGCCGCACACCGTGAGCAAGCTTCCGGGCGTGGAGGCCGGGCAGGAAAAGCCAGACTCTGCCGAGAGCGGCCGCGGTGGTGGAGGGTGGCTGGCAGGGGCCGGGAGGGGCTGCGCACGGCTGCACCGGCCGCTTGTTTTTGGAGTGGGTGGAGCCGAGTGGCTTTGGGCACGTTCTTAATGGAGCAGAGCGGGAGGGGCTCAGGGACAGCTGGAGGAGCCTGTGGAGGTGGGGGAGGGGCCGTAGAGGGGGGCCGGGCGGGGAGCTGATGAGCTAATGGGGCCGTGCGCAGGCCCTCTCTGCCTCTCGGGTTTGTTATCCCGTCATCCCGAGCCGGGGTCACTTGAGGGAAGCAGGCTGTGCTAGTGTTGCTGAAAACACCAGTCCCGAAGCAGCCAGGGACGGAATTGTCCCCCGCTGAGCGGTGCTGCAGGCTGGCACGCGGAGGACGGCGGCGAGCACGGCCAGACGCACCCGGTGCCAGCGGCAGGCAGGAGGCCGCCTGTGTCCCTGCCGCCCACGACAGGCTCCTCCTGGCTCTGCTGGGCTGCATTACAGCTGTGCACCAGGGTTGCCTCAGCTCCTCGCCTGGCTGGCACGCTGGGCAGGTGGCAGGACACTTGGGAGCCTCATCGAGAGCTGTCATGGTCACCGGGCCATCGTTGCCACCACAGCTGCAGACAGAGAAACTCAGGAGAGGCGCCGAGCCCTGGGTCCCCACCCCTCAGCACAGGCGCTTGCTGTGATGGGGTCCGGGAGGGTTAGGGGTATGGGTGGGGATAGGGTTGGTCTCAGGCTCTCTCAACCACTGAACCCATAGCACGGTGGGAAGCCCAGCAGGTCCGATCACCATGCTGGAGACTCAGAACTCTCCTTGGGCCTGGGCAGGGTGGACACCGAGGTCACCTTGTGCTCTGCTCCCCAGCTTGGCCCCTGCTTCCCCAGGTGTCTCTGTGGATTTCAGCCCAAGCTCAGAATCAAGGCTTGAAGTCTCTGGAAGGGGGTGTGGAGGAAACTTCTAGAAATAAGAGCTTCCTGCAATGCATCTAAGTTGACACAAGCACTGGTCTCCTCCTCTTCCTTCCCCCCTGCTTGGGTTCTGTGGCTCGGAGGGCTCCTTGGGCCCCCCTTTGATTCCCTAGGCAGGGGAGCCCCACTGATCCTGCTGACATGGACACATTCAGGTAGAGGCAGTGGGTGCTGTCTGCGCCAGGCTCCAACTGTACCCCAACTCCCGGGTCTGCCTCCCGTCTCACCCTTGTTTGAGCCTCTGTGTTGTCCAGTGTCCCCACATGACGTGACTTCTCTGGACACCCGTCCTTTCCCTGTGCTCTGAGCCTTGGTCCTCCGGCAGTGGTAGCCTGGATGAGATTGGAATGCGGCCCTGGCTGCTGTGTGCCCCACTGTCAGAGGGACCAAGACCCCTCTTCCTCAGTTTCCTCTTCTGGAGTGGGCAAATCTGTCTGGTCCTGCCTAGGCTCTCAGAAATCCTCCCAGGAAGAATCGGTGTGCACCAGAAGGGGCAGAACAAAGTGCCACAGGATGGGGACTTTCACAGCTGACGTTTGTCACCCTGGGTCAAGGTGTCTGCAGGACTGGCTCCCCCCCAAGAGGAAACCTCTGTCCTTGGTGTCAGACGGCCACTGTCCCAGTGTCCCACACTGTCACCTTGTCTGTGTCCTGCTCTCTTTGCAAGGACCCCAGATTGGATAAAGCCCACTCTTGTGACCTGCGTTTACCTTAAGGCCCTCTGCAAAGGCCCTGTCCTCGCATACGACACATGCCCAGGACCGAGGGTTAGGGCTTCGATACAGAGACTCAGGGAGTCATGATGTAGCCTGTGTGGTCATCGCCCTGGGAAGCACAGGCCAGGCCAGCCTCAGTGTCGCTGTGTGGCAGAGGAAGAGCCGCCTTAGGCCGAGACAGAGGCGTCCCTGCCCGGGCGGGACCATCCTTTCATGCTGCTCTACTTGTGCAGGAGGAGAGGGAGCTTCCTCTGGTGCCAGGCTCCCATCCGTGCTGCACCCGGAAGGCCCGGATGGAGCAGGAAGTGAGCAGAGCTCCCAGGGCCCCCAGCGCCTCTGCTCACCAAGTCCTCCGAGCTCCCTGCCACTTTACCCAGGGCGCCCCATGTGGGAGCAGACAAGGCTGCCTCTGAAACACTCCTGCGGCAGCAGCAGCAAGCAGGGACCTCAGGAAGCAGCCTCTGCTCATGCAGTAGGTCTGGAAGGGAATGGCGGCTTTCTGCTTTTCCTCCCTTATGCAGGTTTGAAAGAATTTAAATGACACAATACTGCCGAATAAAAGATGGACCTCTCTCTGCTAGCCAGTACTGGTTTACAAGTATATTATTTCATTTCTTCATTCATGGTCCAACTCCTCCCTCACCCACCCAGCCACCCAGCCACCCAGCCTGGCCTGCCCGTCCCTCCTCTACTCTGCGCCCATCTCTGCAGGGCTGGTTGGGCACTGAGTGTAGCCCTGTGCTGGGTGCTATGATTTGGACCCAGTCTCTGGTCTCACAGCTAGGTCGGAAACGTCTTCACCGTTATGGCTTCTGTCTGGATATCCCCCCAAAGCCTCATGTCGTTGTGGGGGGGTGGAGCTTCCAGAAGTGGCTGAATCTAGAGTTTGTGACTGGTTCCCTCTCTAGTGCTGAGATTGGTGGTGTGTGCTGCACCAACCCTGGGGCAGGTAGTCTGCATACAATATTAGGAAGGGAAAGAGAGTTGCTTTTGCTCCTTTTGCTCTTACTGCTTTTGGTATCTGTCACTGCCATGAATGGTTGTCTCTCTGCCATGACAGCCTGTCTTGGAGCCAACTGATTATTGACTGAAACTTCCACAAACTGTGAGTTAAATAAACCTTTCCTTCCTTAATTTTGAGTGTCAGGTATTTTGTCTCAGCAGCAAGAGAAAAGTTACCAAGACAGAATTTGGTACCAGAGGAGTGGGGTCATTGCTGTGACTGTACCTGACTCTGTGGTTCAAGAATGGCTTGTGGGAAGAGTTTGGAAAGGTGTGGAGATGCCACCTGAAAGAGTAGAGCTGAATGCCTTAGGCTGTGCTGTATGGGAGATTCTGGTCAGTGCACAGGAGACCAGGAGGCTGACGGAAATCCTGCCAGTAAAGACCAGGTTTCTGCTGGGAAGGACTTCATTGTTGGAGTCCAGATAATGTGTGTTAGGGCTTGGCAGAAAGTTTGTCTGCATTTTGCTCATATCCAGAGATTTTGCCTGAGACTAACATTAAGCATTTAATTAACCTGGTAGAAGAAATTTCTAGGCAGTTAAATATTGAGGTGGTAGCATGGCTATTGTTGGGGACTTTTAGCCAGACTTACGTTGTGAATCAAGAGCAAAGAGCCCAGCAGGATGATTTAAAATGTTGTGAGTTTGGCCAGGAAAAAAGCTCCAGTAAAGCTGTGGACTGCAAAGATACAGCTGAGGAGATCTGGGTTGCTGAGGAGGAACAGGATAGATAAGATGGCCTGAGGGCATCACGAGAAGCAGCAAGTCTCCAACCTCTGCAGCCTCAAAACTGCAAAGTGAAAGACTTTGCTTTGAGGAGAAGGCCACATAGCACCATGCTCCAGAATGGTGGCAGCGGTCACACAAGCTTCCAAAGTGGTGGCAGCCACACGAGATTCCAGAATGGCAGTGGCATAGATAGCCTGTTCCTCAGAATCAGGTTCAGAGCGCCCAGTGATCCAGGCATTCGACCCCTACAGCCAAGAGAGGAAACACTGGCCACTGCTCCAGTTGGTAGCAGACCTTGGCAGCATCCGAATGGCACTGGTTTTAGGCACACGGAGAATGCATGATTTCTGAGGTTAAAAAGCCTTCCACCCCAATTTCAGAAGGCCTGGGAGGCCAGGCAGTGTGCCCATGGGGGCAGCATGTGAAGCTGTGAGGGTGAAGCCAAAGATGATGCAGGGGAGACCCCAGAAGATGCAGGGGAGACCCCAGAAGATGCAGGGGAGACCCCAGAAGCTTGAAAAGCCCGGGAATGTGGATCATGTAAGGAAACCTGCAAGGAGGGATCAAAGCCAGCCTAAGTGAGAAGCCGTGGGAGCAGCTACTACAGGAAGTGCCATTGTTGGGGAGACAGCCAAGTCCTTTGTAGCTCATAATTTGACACAGGTTGCCTCAGATGCTGCACAAGGAACTACAGGACCTAATGCTTGCCTTGCTGGATTTTGGACTTGCTTTGGTCCCACTCCTGTGTATCCCCCTGCTTGTAACTTTTGGAATAGGAATCTCTATCTTGTGCTATTGAATGTTGGAAGTGTTTAACTTTTCATTTGTGCATTTAACATTTGCAGGGGCTCACAGCTAAGAGTTTGCCTTAAATCTCAGAGGACACTTAGGACTTGGACTTTTCAGCAATGCTGAAACTTTGAAGACTTTGGCAACTCTTGTAGATGGACTAAATGTCTTTCTCATAAAGGGATGTGCAGGAGTCTTTGAGGGGCCAGGAGAGGAACGCTAGGGTTTGTGTCTGGATGTCCCCCCAAAGCCTCATGTAGTCCTGGGGGAGTAGGACTTTTGAAGGTGTCTGAATCTAGAGTTTGTAGTTGGCTTGTTGTCTAGTGCTGGGTTTGGGGTGAGTGCTGCACCCATCCTGGGGCAGGTAGTCTGCATACAATATAAGAGAGGGAAAAAGGCTTGCTCCTCCCTTTTGCCCCTTTTGCTTTTAACGCTTTTGGTATCTGCTGCCCCCACAAACTGTTGCCCCCTGCCACGCCACCCTGCCTTGGAGCCAGCTGATTATGGACTGAAACCTCCACAGACTGTGAGCTAAATAAACCTTTCCTTCCTTAATTTTGGGCATCAGGTATTTTGTCTCAGCAAGGGGAGAAAAGTAACCAAGACAAACACCCTGGCTCTGACACCCATATCCGCAGCCTTCTGGATGGGCAGTGGAAAGAAGCCACCAAGACACAGAGGGGCCGGGCACCTAGAAGCAGGGTGGCAACAGCTCAGCTGGGGTTTGGAAGTCAGTGACAGCGGCACAAAACCTGGATGGCGAGTGTGGAAGAACCTCACTTAGAGACAAAGACGGCTCAGCCTGGGCCCTGTGGAGCCACCTTGTGGCCTCCCTGGGTCCTGGAAGGGGTCACGGCAGAAGTGGCACCCTGGAGGCCAAAGGAAGAGCCTCGCCTTGAACACGCGTGGGCAGGAGTGCCAGCCGCCCTGGGGGTGACGGCCCTCTCCAGCTTGGCATCCTCCTCAGTGACACGGGACAGCCCCCCACTGCCCCCTTGACAGAGTCAGGTGTGAATATGCGGTGCCCTGAGAGCCACCTAGAACTGCACAGGGTGCAGAAGGGGCACATTCCGGCACCACTCGGGGCCAGCTCAGTGGTCAGGGGCCACCCTGTGCCCTGGGGCGTGTTAAGAATTTCACACACATTGTCTGTGGCGCCTCAGGACTCTGGGCTGACCGTAGCTGGGCACATTCATAAAGTGGGAAGCTGGGAGAAAGCCCAGAGGGTGCCCAAGTGCTCGCAGACAGTGGCTGGGCCGGCAGCCCGGGTCCAGGGCCGCCCACCCTGCCCGCCGCACACGTGGCCATATACTGCCTAGAGGACAGTGGGAAAGCTATGACGGGGCCACTTGGGATGATGGCGTACGAAAACGTTCCTGAAAGTTGACTTTGTTTTCAAAGCCTAGCCCTGGAACAAAGATAAAAAATTTCGAGAGCTGTCCAGGATTTTGCAAGCCACATTAACATCCTGTAAAACAAACACCCAGGAGAATTCCGTGAACCCTGATCTCGGGTTTTGTTTTCCCGCCCCAAGCACTCAGCCCTTGTAAGATTATCCATGTTTTCTTTTGCAAAACAAACAGTTTCTGCTCTGCTGCCTCCTGGCTCAAACACTTTCAAACGGGATCGTGAACTGAAGAGAAATGGCAGGGACTTCATTCGGAGCTCAGGGCCACCTGGCAGGGGCGCGGGCTTCCAATCTCAGGCCGACCATGGCTTCAGGCGCGAGGATCGTCCTCCTCTAAGGTCCCAGAGCAGCAGTGTGGCTTTGCCGGCAGCTCCTGGGCAGTTGGTGGAAGGGAAATTGGCCAAAGTCAGTCTTTCCTGGTGGGAAAGGTGGTGGAACATTCTGGAGCCGTGGGGATGCCCTGGTTCCAGGGCCAGCAGTGGCTGCAGAGTAGATCGAGCAGATCGAAGACTGCCCTGGGGTCACTGAGCAGCAGGCGTCCCCGAGCTGACTCTCCCCGTGGACAGTAGGGAGCCCTCTGCCTAGGCCAGGCCTCTCTGCAGGTGTTTGTGGACGAGTGCCAAGTGTGGGGCACCCGGCTGGGGCCCGTCATCTGTCTGGAGCAGCTACGCTGTGGGTGGCCACACACCAAAGGCCACGGCAAAGGGTCCAGGTGTGTTTCAATGAGGCCCTGTGACCCATGGCCAGGGGGAGCAGTGGGGCACACGGTGGAAGTGTGGGATCCGTGGGGCCGAGTCCCTGAGGCCGGTGACAGCAGCCCGGGGAGGCCCTTCACCATGCAGGTCCATGTGTCACCGCAGGGGCCCCCAGAAGCGCTCTGCCCCGGCTCGGTGCTGCAGACCCTTCTGCCGTGCAGGGAGGGCAGCGTGGCCCGGCACTGCAGGCAGATGTCACTTCCGAGCCATGAGCCCAAGAATCGCAAGCAGAGGGGAAGAGCTGGGCCCGCAGGGGTCCCTGGGGTCCGTCCTCCGGCAGCCGCACCACTTCCTCTGCCTCCGTGTTGCCCATGGACACTCTGACATCCCCGGCTGGCTTTACCGGGGCCGCCTGGCCTTTTCTGATGGGGACACTGTCCAGGGGGTGACATCCCACATGGGAGCCTGGGCCACACCCAGTCACCTCTGTGACCAGGACACAGGTCCTGCCCGAGCCGGCTGTCCCTGTGCAGGACTGGGTGTGGTTAGCTATCCAGTAAAGGCTGCGTAGACCATCTTTAGGGGGACAAAACTGAAACAGGAAAACAATTAGAGTTGGCACAGGCTGTCACCAAAGTGACAGTTCTAATGTCCCCTCTATGTCAACTATGCATCCCTGTGTCAAAAACTGGAACCATAGCAACACATTCACCAAAACCCTCAGTGACGGCAAGCACCAAGACCCCCACCCACCCTGAGACACTTCAGGGCACTCACAGGTGGCGAGGGGTTGGAGCTGGTTCTCCCACTTCTTACTCGGTGGCTTTGTAAGTGTTTCCCATCAAGATTCTCCCAGCGCCCAGAGCTACAGGCAGCTCACACCTTGTGGGCCTTCTACCCCCACAAGGCACAGAAATTTACAGCTACTACATGGCCCCGAGCACAGGCCCGCACCCCCGCCAGGGGAGCAGCCCCTCGCCAGATCCACCACCACCACAAGGCAGACCAATCCTGCAGCGCCAGCAGACACCACTGCGCGGGAAGCTAAGTGACTGGCAAAACCTTTGGAAATACAAGAGCACAACTGTCATATCTACCAATGACACCAAAGGAAAACCAAAGTGATTCAATGAAAGACTATAATGATTAAATAAGGTTTTGACAAAAATAACCAATAACAAAATAAATACGCAAAACCAGAGAGCCTTTTATTAAAGTAAGTTGAAGAAATAGCCCTAGACGAAAAGAGAACTTATTATAGAGATACAGTCTCTCCTGGTGTTCCTCTGTGAGACAAGATGCCCAAATTCCAAAGACCTGTTCTTGATTTGGAGGTGGGTGAATGCCCACCTTTGACAAAAGGATGCCATAGCTTGCAATGCTAAGAAATTTTTGGAAGAGAAGGGAAACAAGGCCTTCACTTGCAGATGTTAGAAGCATACAGATCAGAGTAACGAAAACATCAGGGTAAGGTATGAGATAAGAAAGTGCAGAAATACAGGCAGGAACGCATCTGACTGTGGCATGTCAGGCTGGCACGCTAATTAAAGGTTTGACCATGTGAGATCGCAACCTCACACCGTAACCTCCCAGCCAAACTGCTGAAATGTACTTCGAGAAAAGCAGGTAAAGAAGGAAACGCTCATAGTGCCAGAGAATTCCCAACCATGACCTCAGAGGGTGGGGCAGACATGATTCTCAGTCTTCAAATGTGTTTTTCTGATTTAAAAGCTTTTGGCTTTGCCGGGCGTGGTGGCGCATGCCTGGAATTCCAGGGGAAGCTGAAGCTGGAGGATCGTTGCGAGTTCGAGATCAGCCCAGGCTACAAAGTGGGTGCATGGCCAGCCTGAACTGCATAGTGAGACCTTGTCTCAAAACGACAAGAAAAAAAAAAGCTTTAAGCTTTGCTGTGTTGCAATTAAAAAAAAAAAAAAGAATACAATTAGCAAATGACAAATGAGGAAAAAATAATTTATAATGGGTACGTCGGAAGTTTAATACTTTTTTTTTTTTAAATAGGGTCTCCCTATGTAGCCCAGGCTGGTCTCAGATTTGCAGCGATCCTTCTGCCTCAGCCTTCCAAGAGCTGGGATCACAGGAATGCACCACAGCTGGTGAAGGCTTACTACCCTTAATATGTAAAAATGTTATGAATTTTAAAAATTGAAAAACTAAAAGTGGCATTTTCGCAGAGTGCACACGTAAGGCAAGACAGGCTCAACCCGGCGAGGGAGCAGAGAACAGGGCGTCTACGTGTGAGGCGGACGGCAGGTCGAAGCCAGGGGAGGGGTGCCGGTGGTAGAGCCCTCCCACCCCAGGGCCCATGCCTTCCTGGGAAGCAGCTGGACAAGGTCACTGCCCGTGTGTGACCCACTGCCCTGGCTTACGCACGTTCACGGATTAACCACGCTAATGCTCACAACCACGCAGTGAGGCAGGCTCTCTTACGCAAGTTCCAATGTAGGGACGTCACGCACTGCTCAGTGGCTCCGTGGCATCTGCCAGGCCCCTGTCCATTTCTCATGCCCGTGTGTCCCACCGTGGGGGCCGGTGGTACCGGAAGTCCCACTTGCACAGTGTCACATGATGGGAGAACGACCGAGGCAGCCTTTGGGGGGGAAGAGACGCCCACGAGGAGTG
Source organism: Dasyprocta punctata (assembly GCA_004363535.1). Lineage (NCBI taxonomy): Eukaryota > Metazoa > Chordata > Mammalia > Rodentia > Dasyproctidae > Dasyprocta > Dasyprocta punctata. The sequence goes on from RJWM01020822.1 coordinate 20,262, forward strand.
TGACCCCGCTTCCTCCTGCTGCGGAAGCCACACTGGGAATGGCGGGAGCTCACAGGCTGCCTGCTGGAGAGGGGCCACCACCGGGAGGCCGCGGCGATGGAGGCCCTCCCTGAGGGAGGCACGAGGACCAGGGGGCAGCACAGGTCACTGCCATCGCTCAGGCCTTGCCGCTGGACGGAAGGAACCTGGCAGGAACTACGGGTTACAGGGACCCCAACTCTGTGGCCCCATGGCTCAGAATAAATGAATGAAGTGTATCCAGATGTCACTTCCCAGGGTGGGGCTGTCGGTGACATATATTTTCTTCTGTGAACTTTTCTATGTCACCAACATAGCACCTGATGACAAGCACTATGAGCAGAGAAAGAGTGGCGAAAAGCGGAGATTAAATTTTAAGAGCTTTATTTTGTAAATGACCTTTACTCAGAATGGAGTTTCTCTAATGTCACCTTCGCGCCTTGGGACTGGCATTGGGGTGAGCCGGGTAGTCAGCCTCCCAGCAGGGGCTGTGTAGGGTTCTATACCCCGCAGTGTGCCCCGCAGGCTTCCTGATGCCAACTCTGTCAGACACCCTGCTGCAGGACGAAGCAGTGGGGTACCCTCCCGGGCACTTTGGGCCGGTGGCCCCAGCAGGTGGCTGATCCCAGGGCCCTGGGCCTCTGAGGCCGGGCTGAGCTGCAGGGGCAGCCCCTCGGGCATCAGCGAGCCCCTGCAGCTTACTCTGAAGTCTGCACCAACCCATCCCACAGGTGAGAGTCTGAGATCTTTCGTTCCCATTTTCTAGAACTGCAGAAAGGATGGGCTGAGTGGACCACAACTCCTTAGAAGGCATGAAGGGTTCACGTACGCCGGGGCTGGCACCGCAGGGCACGGCAAGCACGTGGGTCTGCTGAGGCATGGCCAGGACTGACGAGAGGCACTGCGTGCACCACCTGCTTTAGGGACGAACGGACTAAACCCATCGCACACAAAGTGATTTGCACACAGGGCCCACCCGCAGCCAAACTGTCCAGATCTTCAGATTCTTAGTCTGCTCCTTTGGCATCATTTCTCGGTGGAAACTTCTCATTCCACAAAAGAAAGTAATAAAAATTTTTTCCTTACAAAGTCTTCAACTATGTCATTCAGACGACTCATGGGACAAACTAATCAGGTCCTAATATAATTGATTATGTGTGACAGTCAAACTAGAGTCAACAGAGAATCAAAGCAGCATGGTTAATTTCTCAGTGAAGTGGAGTTGTGTCTAAAAAAAAAATCTCAGATGAATCCAAAAGATCATCTGGCCAGAAAATCCCGAATTGTGAGCAGTTTACTTCACACTCAGCATCTGTGCCAGACCCCGATCACCAAAGCCCCGCCTTTCCCAGGAAGATGCGGTCATGCGAGCTCCTCGTCCTTACCGCAATCATCTAACCCCAGCGCGACCCTGCACATCCGGTACGACGTGCCCGGTGTGACCGTGTGTGACAGGACCATCCTGCTCTCTCTGCAGTCAGATTCCAGGTCCTGACTGCCCGCCCGCTGCCGGGCACCTACAGTTTGGACTTGAGGCTGCCCACCACGGGCCGGTGCACGGAGAACTCCTGCCACCAGGACGCCCGCTCCAGCGCGCCGCTGCCCTGCAGGACCGCGCCCCACAGGTTCTTGTAGAGCTGCAGAACAGAGAGCACACAGCGATGGGGAGAGGTCTCGGGCAGAGGAGCACACGCCGCCCTCGGGCAGGTTTGCCAGACAGGAAATTCCCCACTATCACTTGTTAGGAAAATGTTAAGATGATTTAAGTTTAATTTATACAAACTTTCTCTTAGTAGAAAGCAGTTAGGAAGTCCAAGTCTAAAGTACCATAAAACACCCTGCTGACGGGAAACATCTCCGTGACCCTTTCGGCAGCTCGCTGCAGAGGGCGGCGCTCCGGACCTGCCCAGCGCAGCGCCCCCATTGCTCCAAAGTGAGCTCTCACCTGCAGCAGCTGGTGCAGACATTGCTGTCTTAGCACCGGCTGGAAGGCACACATTTAAACCACACTGCTGGGTGGCGCCTCTGGCAGGCTCGGATTTAACCACAGAGCCAAGCTGGAGGGCACAGCCAGGCTCCTCCTCCTCCGGGCACGCCTGCGCCCAACGCAGCTCCTGCTGTACAAGACGGTCCCCCAAGCTCTCAGGACCCTGCGTGGCCTGGCGTGCACGCCCCACTCGCTGGTCCCATGTTACTACACACGTCCCGACTGCCAGCTGCTGGCTGGGCAGCCCCAGGGCACCGACTAGGCCGCTCTGGACCTGTTTCTTATCAGCGAAGTGCGTGTGGCACACACTGCACGTCCCAGGCCAGCACCACATCCAGGGACCCTGGCCCCTGCTCTGGACGCTAGCGTCTCCCATCCTGATCTGACCCCGCCCGGGACCTCCCTGGCTTAGCCTGGGGCATCGCCCCGCCCGGATGGCCCATGCAGGCTTGTGAGGCACTTCCTGTGCCTTGAGGGGGGAGCAGGGTCTTGGAGGAGTCAGGGCTGGGTAGGGCTGACTCTGTCTGTGGTGTGTGGGTGTGGCCTGGATGCATGGATGTATCACAGCCAACAGTCAAAGGGGCACGGGGGCCTGTAGGTGCCAGGTGGCACCTGGCAGGCCTGTGAGGTCGCTTGTGTAGCCAGCGTCATTGAAGGGGATCATGCAGGGAGTCAGCCCAGCTCAGAGAGGGGTACTTTGAAGGTCATGGGACGGTACATCTGGGGGCAGCCTCAGGGGCTGCTACACAGAGGCAGTGCACTGCGTAGTGGGACAACAAGTGCAAAGGCCCTGGGGTGGGACCAAGCCCACAGCGTGAGAATGAGGGGGCAGTACAGCTGGAGGACAGGGGGCTACAGGGGCGAACACTGTGAGATGGATGTAGAGAACACACAGGGCTCACGTGTGGGGATGGGGCACCCGAGAGGGTCTGGCTCTATCTGGGGTACAGAGCAGACTGACCCCACCTGATCCTTAAGAAGTTCCATTCTGGAGCTCAGGGCCAAGAAGAGATCAGACAGCCATATGGAGGCCATGGGGTGCACAGGTGGGCAGGGAAGGAGGTGTCCCCCGTGGCGTGGATGGGTTGAGGGGACAGGCAGCAAGGGGTTCAAGGTCCGGGCGGGTCAAGGACCTGAGCAGCAGGGACACATTGGCTGGGGAGGAGGGAAGAGGTGGGCTATGGGGCGGGGTCCCCCACAGGGGCAGGTGCCAACCTCGCGCCTGCCTCCCTGGACCCGTGAGGAATGGGCAGCGGGGATGGGTGTCTGAGACCTTGGATCTGATCCAGGAGGAGTAAGGCCCCCAACTTCTCCCCACTTTTCCAGATGCCCCCCTAGAGTGACAGCATCCTGGGAGACCCGAGACCCCCGACCCACGCCGCTGCCTCTGCTGGGCTCCGGTGGGGGCTCCCCTCACCTCGCCATCGGCTCTGCCAATTGGGGAGTTCAGAACAAAGTCAGGAGGGGCGATCGCGTCCACCAGGGCCACTGCGTCGTCTTTCAGCTGTTGGAAAACAAAATCCACACACTTGGCCATGGCCGTGGTTTCCATGGAGACCGACGAGTAACACAGCCCAGCCAGCCCTGGTTGCTACGGCCAGCTGGCCACAGAAACCCGAGCCAGCGCAGGCGTGGGCGACTCAGGCGTCGTCTCTGCCTGGCCGGGGTTAGGCCCCTGTGTGTGTGCACATCCCCACCGTGCCGTCCACTCTCAAGACACTTGGGTCCATTTTCCAGCAAGGTAGGGACGCTGGCACAAGGAACAGTGCGGCGGGTTTGTCAGTCCTGTCTCCAGCCCTGATCGACTGCACGTGTGTCCGGGGCACAGGACAGAGAAAACATTCAGGGCCCAGCAAGTGCCGTCACAGCAGGAGGCCTCCTCGGGCGGTGAGGCCCACCCCTGCGAGGATGCCAGAGTGGGAATGGACAGCAGCGACTCAGATGGACACCGAGGCCACTGCAGAGGACGCAGCGTGTGACCGGGGCGCACCCTGGTCCTTGGATGACTGAGCGCAGCGCAGACAGAGGATGCCATCGCACTGGACATGCGTTAGGCTTTGGGTCTCGAATGGCCCCCAGAGGCTCACGGGTCACGGCCTGGTCCTCAGGGCAGCAGTGTTCTGAGGTGGCCCTGGGAAGGTGCTGGATTGCGCAGGTTCAGACCCCATGGATGGGCTGACCTGTGGGTGGGTCATAGCTGATGGCTCCTGGCAGGTGGTGGAAACAGTGGTGCAGGGCTCGTTGGAGGGAAATGAGTCTTTGGGGTGCTGTTGGGGCTCTACCTTGTCCTCCCCTTCCTCTCTCCACATCTGGCCAAGCAGTGAGCAGCTTTGCTCTGCACACCCTTCCACCAGCATGTTGGGCCCCAGAAATAATGGAGCCAGCTGGCCATGGACTGGAGCCTCTGAAACTGTGAGCCACAGTAACCCTGCCCCTCTGCAAGGTGATTTTCCCAGGGATTGCGGGGCAGCGTTAAAAGCTGCCTCCTTCAAGGGCGAGTTAGTATTGGGCGGTGGAGGACAGTGCAGGAGAGGTGGTGGACACTCACCTGGGCACACAGGTCCAGGATGGCGTCCTCCAGTGCCTGACCTGCCTGCTCACCAGAGAGGTAGCCACCTGCGAACACAGCTCTGTCATACCAGGGTCCGGCCTGCGCTGTCCAAAGCACCCCTCACACCACACCCCCAGCCCTCAAGTATGGACTGGGTAGAGACGGCAAGGGGCCACTGACCCCAACCCCAGCCCTGCTGGGACCCTGGGAAACAACTTCCTGGCTCAGACTGGTTCGGAGGTCCTTGTCCCACGGGGTTCTCTGGGTGTGTACGGGCAGGACACAGGTTGGGGAGACAGAATCTGGCCCGGGTCTGGCAGGGAGGGAGGCCAAATCCCGAGGGCTGGGGGAGGTAGGGGCTGCCTGGGTTCATGCCATGAGCTTGGGAGATGGCGCTGCTTCCTGCCAGAGGCAGAACAAAGGGGTGTGTGCTGGCAGGAGGCTCAGGCTGGCACAGGGCAGCTGGTCCCGCTGCGGGGGCAGTGTGTGGCAGGTAGGGTGTGGGGCTCCAAAGCCACTGGGGCCCAGGCTGGGAGACCTGTGTCCACCCCCACAGCACTCCCGTGGGTCCTGCCAGGCCTGGGGACAGCACCTGGGGTGTTGGGAATATGCTCCTGTTTGAAACAACTTCTGTGATTTTTTTTTGACGGAAACAACGCCTGGACAGTTGAACTTTCCCAGGCAGTAAGCAGCCCCTGCCTTGCTAGCAAGCATAGACCTTGCAGAAATCCCTGCCCCACGGGGACGAACTTTGTGGGGACCCCGCATGCAGGAACAGCTGCGACCCCCCAGGGCATCCCAATGACCCTCCAGCCCCACGCTGCCCACATCTGCCGTCCTGTGTCTACCGTGGCCTGGCTCCTCCCCAGCCCTCTCCGCTGAGCAGCCAGGACGGATGACACGTGGACACACAGTGCTTTGCGTGAGGGGGTCACAGTCCCAGGTCAGGTCACTGGCAGGCAGGCGGCAGGGCGGCAGCCTCACCTCGGTACAGCAGAGCCGTGTGCCGGCTCAGGGACCACAGCGCATAGAGAGCGCTGAGCCGGCCGAGCACGGCCTGCAGGGAGCGTGGCACGTCGGGGCCACGCGTTCGCTCGTGGAACCTCTGCACCACGGTCAGCTCCATGAAGGCCAGGGCCAGGGTCCGGAGGTGGTAGACCTGCAGGGCAGGGCACAGCCCGGGAGAACAGCAACGTGAGGCGGGGACACCTGACAGACACGACAGAGGACGCTGGCTGGAGCCGTGGCTGGGGAGCAGCGCATGCTCCAGGCCGCAGCACCCCGCCTCGGCCCCCTGTGGAAGCCACGTGGCACAGCAGCCACTGCACAGGGGCCCGAGCGAGCTCTGGATGGCTGCTGAGGAGCAGGGTGGACATCAGTAGGGTCCCCCAGGGCACAACAGGTGGCCTGGACGCAGGGCCTGTCGCCTCCTGCAGCTGAGAGGGCCCTGGAGGACACAGACGCATGGACATGCTCTGCGATCCGGGGTGGTGGGGATGGCGGCTTCTGCTTCTCAGGTGCATGGTCTGAAGCCTCCCTCCACAGCTCCGGGACAAGCCGCTTTTCCGGGGCGGAACAGCCCGCTGGGCACTGGGTGACCGCGGCCCTGGCTAAGCAGAGGTGGAGCCACCACTGAGATCTCAGTCCCAGCTATTTGCACAACTGGTTTTCCTGCATCTCCAGTGCCTAAGGGCCGAGTCTTGGATTCGAGGCTGACACTTTCCTGGGCCCTCGGAGAACAGCAGCCTTGGGGAACACAAGTGGGGCGAGGAGGCTTTCTCCCCGCGCCTTGCACCAGCCCCGTCCTGAGACCCCTCAGGGCTGCACATGCCACAGAGCAGGCCGCCGGGAGGTGTCGGGGGCCCAGGCACTGCCCCACTGTCGCCACAGCCAGTCTGTTCTTGTATGCGGTGAGGAGCTGGGGACTGAGCTACAGACTGGGCACAGACCTGTGCCCTGGCGTCCAGCGCCGAGCTGAGGGGAGGCTGGGGGGTGCCCAGGCGCCCACGTCCCCACTGGCGATACAGCTGCTGCGACAGCTGCCTGGGCCGGGTGCGGTCTCCAGGGTCGGACGTCTCCATCTCCCTCTCCCCGCTGATGAACCGAGGGGCAGAATGGGAAGGCGGGGCAAGCTGGTTCCTGTCTCCCCAGAGCGGCGTGACTCCGAGTCCCACCAACACCCCGACAGCTCTTGTCCTGAGCCCCTCTCCCCCGAGGATCCCGTGGGTCTGGTGAGGACAAGCCCAGAACAGCCTGGCTCAGAAATGGACCGTGCTCCTCTGCGACCTGTCCCTCCGCCTTTCAGAGGCGGGACTTCCCAGCATCGAGCCGAGTTGTTTTGTCTCGATTTCCCATCAAGTGACATTTCCATGTCACCAGACCACAGGCTGCAAGGGGTGGCCAGCGTGGAGAGGCAGCCGCACCGGTGACCTGCCGCTGTCACCTGAGCCGAGGACTCCGGACCGCAGACACAGCAGCTGGCGGAGGCTGCTCAAGGCAGAAGCAGGGCGCAGATCTCGCCTCAGCAAGCTCGTGCACCTGGGCCAGGGCCCACTGTCCCCGCACCCGAACACCTGCACTGCGGCAGCAGCACGGGACACGATGGCCCTATCAGAGCCACACCGTGATGTGGCTGTTGTGCTCTGTGACTCGGTTGGTCACATTAAGCACAGGGCTTCTTGTGCCCTCCAGCATGGGACACGGGTTCCGGCACATCCGTCGTGGCGATCAGCAGACCCGACCAGGATGGGGCTCCAGGTGGGCAGAGAGGGCAGCGTCCCGCTCGGTGCTGGCTCCTCCCGTGTGAGGTCTTCCACGGTCACAGTGGTACCCTCAGGCCACGGGGCACTGCTCTGCACACCCTGCTGGCTCCAAAGCTGCACAGTCACACACAGGACAGCAGTGCTGGGGCCACTCCAGAGCCATCTCCTGGCAGTCTCAGCCCCGCCCAAGTCACTTCGCTCCTCTGTCCCCACTTCCAGCTGTGACACGGCTCAGGGTCAGCCACTGCTCTGCAGCAATGAGCCCGGCCCTGAGCCAAGCTGGGGGCCCAGCCTGGCCCTCTGCCCTGCCTTGCTGGCTGCTGAGGCCAGCCTCTCCTCAAGAGCCCAACACTGGCCCAACACCCTGGGCTCCAGCCTGCCCAGCCCGCCTGCGGTTCCTGCCTTGGGCCAGGCTGATCCCGATTTCGGGGTGCACTTTCCCTGCAGGGATGATCTGTGCCAGCCCTGCGCTTCCCTGGCCCAGGGCCTGCCTGACTTTGTGGACAGAATCTTCACTCTTCAGAAGTCTGAGTGCTGAACTTTGATACAGTAAAATCTCACAGTTTTCTTTCCTTTTGTAGCTTCTGGATTTCCTGTCTGAAGAAGGCGCGCCCCACACGGAGGTTACATAAACATCCTCTGAGGTCCGCTTCCCCTGCTACACCGCTGTTCCAACTGCCAGATGGGCCTGATCTGTCTTCCAGGACCCCGGAGTCCAGCCCAGCGCCCCGGGAGCTCTGGACCATCAGCGGCCCCGCCTCTCTCCACAGCTCACAGTCCTCCCACTTCCCAGAGCCCCTGCTGCCTCTGGGTGGCGGCTCCTCCTCCCACGTGGTTGCTGCCCGCTGTCCCCAGGGACACCATGGCAGCTGCCGGAGCCCAGCCTGCCTGCCCTCTTCTGCGGGACTCACTGAAACGCTGCTACAAGGTTCTCACTGCAGATCCACGGGTGATGATGTCTCAGACCACTGGCCACATGCAACCGTGTTGTGAGGTCACCCGGGCACCGAAGGGCCGGGCAGGCTGCTGTGGGACGGCACAGGCGGGTCTACTCGGCTTAGGAGGCAGCTCTGAGCACCTGGATGGCGCTGGGAATGTTCACTTATTTGCTCTCCGTCCCCTTGGGACCTGGGTAGCTAGGGAGAGCAATCGCTATTTCCATTTCCGAATGACCACGTGATCAGCACAGGAAGCGGGTGAAGCCAGTGACCACGCACCATTTCTGAATGACCACAACCTGCCATGCTTCAGGCCCAGCGGTCGCAGAGTGGCCGTCCCACGAGGGTCATCTGAGGCCTCCTACTCCGGGCCACTGTGGCTCTGAACTCAAAGCTCACTGACCGTTGCTGCCTGCCGAACCCCTTTCTTTTAGACCACACATTCAGTTCAGTTTGCTTGGGCCCAGCAGGAGGCTTTGAAACCACAACCCGCCTGATCACCTTTGTCCCTTTCCCCAGGGAGGTTCCTGGGGCCCTTGCAGGACACGGGATGTGGACCTGGGTCTGCAGGGACACTTCACTATGGAGTGTGACCCGGGACCTGTTTCCTGACACCATGGATGGGGGGTGCAGGCGTCCTGCAAGTCCCTGCTTCCGTGGCCTGGCCGCCCCTTGCCATGGGCCGCAGGGCAGGTTGGAGGGCAGGGCCCAGCAGGGCATGACAAGGTGTTCACAGACGGTGCATCCGTGCCTGGGTTCTCGGGACCTGCGACACTGCTATGCGGTGTGAAGACTGTAAGCGTTCTGCGCAATCACGAGCCACCCTTGGGCCATTTCCACCACCGACAAGGAGGTGAGTTTTCAGAGCTGAGCACTGAGTGACAGGTGTGCTCGGGGAGCCCCCAACTGTCCGGAGGAGCTCGGGGTCCATGTGGGGTCCCACCCCACTGTGGACAGAACCCCAGGTCCCATAGCCCCACAGCCCAGCTCCAATCACACAGCTCCGGGCTGCAGGCCAGTCCCGGCAGGTGCCACAGATGACTTCACGGCTCCTCCGCGCCCAGCCCGGCCAGGCTAGGCAGGACCAGTGCTGGCATTAGAGGAGCGAACCGGGTTCCGGGAGTCGAGCAAGGAGGCTGGGGTGGGGGGCTGGGAGGCAGCTGCTGACGCCCGACTCCTGGGGACGCGACACCAGGGCAGCTCAGAGCAGGCCAAATAAAAAGCGATTTCACAACTGGACACGTACCTGGCTGCTGTCTGTCACTTCGAAGTCGCTGCGTCCTGATCGCTTCTCCTGGGTGACTTTCTGGTGACTCCCTCGGAGCAGGTAGCAAACCAGCCACGTGTATGCCGCCAGGGGGGCTTCACGGGACAGAGGAAGGACATCGTCACCATCTGCACTTACCGGGGACAGACAGCACGGCTGTGCGCCTGTCCTGGGTGACCCTCATGAGGAGGATGTGGGGAACGGAGAAACTGAGGCACGTTGCCAGGCAGTGGCCAGCCAGGAGCGGGCACATCCTCCCCATGCCTGGAGGCCGCCCTGTGCTCCTCACTACCCCAGTACCCGAGTGGATGTGGCCCCAACGCCCCGGGGTCAGCCTCTCCCTGACAGTGGCACTGGGGTCCGGGCCAGTCATGTGGTCCACGCTGTCACCCACACTCTCGTCAGGCACAGGAGCCTGGTTCCCAGACCTGGGGTCCTCCAGGCTGCGGAGGGCAGGGAGCCCCTCGGCTTGGCGCCCACTCTTGCCTTGAGGAAGAAGGAAGGCGAGAGCGGTCCTGTGTCCCACAGCCCAGGCCCCAGGAGAGGGCCCCACAGCACGTCTGGCTGTTTCTCAGCACTCAGATCGGAGACTCCTCAGGGAGGCCTGAGAGCCCACTACCAACCAAACGAAACCATCCCACAGGCTCAGAGAGGTCAGACAGCTTGGCCACAGTCACACAGCCACCAGGAGAGCCAGCCGGGGTGGAAGGCAGGTGTGTGTGGGCTCCGGACACAGGCTGGCCTGGGAGCAGGTGCGGCACGGAGAGGCCAGGCTGAGGGTCCAACAGGTGTGGGGCATCGTCTTGTCTAGTGATCCCTGGAACCTGTCCTGGCCTCGTTAAATCAGAGGGCCTTGGCAGGCATGAGGGAGTTAAGGATGTCCAGGCGAGGTCACCCCTGAACTTTGGCTCCTGCTTCAGAACAGTGAGGGTCCAGGCCTGCAGGCCCCCAGACGGCCGGGACACTGGGCACCAAGCCGAAAGCCCGTCCCAGCGTCTCCATGACCACTGCTTGCCCCCTCTTCCCAGGCTCAGCTGTCAGGAGCGGCGAGGAGGAGGGTGTCGGGGGAGGCCTTGCTCTCTGCAGTCCGGACAGTGACGAGACCTAGGGACCCAGTGCAGGCCGCAGACACCTGCCGTGTCCTCTCGCGGTGCCAGCTGGGCCGACCCCTGCACCGTCCCGTCCTGGAAGCTGCCCTGTGCGATGGACGCTGCAGGGCAAAGTCGCCTGAACACTCCAAGCCCCTTCTGCAGCTGGATTCAACCCAAAGTGCTTAAATCGATGACCGACTTCGATCTGCTCCATGGCCGGGTGAGACAGGCATGACCTCGGGGTCTACACAGCAATCTTTTCCAGAACACTCCAGCCTCAGGTTGTCACAGACGCACTGCGGTTTCATGTGTCCCTGTGTGGGAGGCGTCGATGAGGGCAGGTGTCACGACCATCCCTGCAGCTCACCTGAGATGATCAGCTGAGGGCGTCATCGGATCAGGAAACTCAACTCACTCAACAGCTTCTGCCTGAGACCTCCTGGAACCCTCCATGGGCTCCACGGACAGACCGTGAGGCCCCGGCACCCTGCGTCCCCTGGCCGGTGACCCCACTGCCTCACCAAGGACCTCCCGCCTATCCATCCACACTGAGCAGTGAATGCACCCACTACTCGATACTAATGCAAATGAGCAGCTGAGGGCGGGCTCCTGACCTAGTGTGACACACGGCGGTGCACAGGCCCACGCCACTGGCACCTCGCACACGTGTCCTGCACCATCACAGGGACCACAAGCGGCGCCGGCGCCTCCTGCGGCAGCACTCACCCCGTCGGCCCGGGCTCCTGTGTCCTCCAGGCCAGGGTACTTTCCATCCAGTGCAGACCTTCTCCTGGGAAACCCTCCACTCTGTGAGGTCTCACAGGAGCCGGGGAGGTGACAGGAAGGAGGCGGCGCTCCTGGAGACCAGCAGGAAACTCTGCTGCTATCGCTGTTCAGTGACGGGGGCCGGGCGGGCCGAGCCTGGCAGGGTCGTGCGCCTCCAGCTCCATGGCAGGGAGGATCTCAGGGACCAGCGTCAGGTCGAGCATGGATTCCATCTCGCTCTGGAGCCTTCCGTGGCAGCATCCAGACAGCTCAGAAGGTGACTTGGGATCAACCAACAGAGCCTTGTGTGTCCTGCTGGCCATCAGTGTGGTGAGGAGGCGGGCTGGTCGGAAGGCTGGGTCTGTCAGGAGCCCTGCGACACCGCGGGGTGGCGACAGGAGATGGAGTGGCTCCTCCCCTGGACAGGACGACGTGCACACGAAGTCCCAGCGCAGCTGTGCATCTGAACGGCCGTCTGCAAGGGGAGCGGGGTGGTGCGGGTCCTCTGCAGAGCCCTTGGGGGCGGGCAGGTCCTGCCACGGCCCCGGTGCTGCAGGAGGGCGGGTCTTCCCCCGCAGTGGGGGAGCTGTCACCACATCCTGGTGGCACAGGCTGCTTTTCCACCTCCTGGGGCCTCATGGGGACAGTGGGCTCTGCCTGGCCACAGGGACTCTGTGCTGGGTTCTAGGGCCAAGCTGGAAGAACAGCTCTCCAGGCTCTTGGAGATGTGTACAAATGCCAATTAAACACTACAGCAAAGTTTCCTGAGGCTTACACTCTTCTTTCTGACATGGGATTCGACAAGAAGTGGGAACCCCTGCAGGGGATGGGCTGGCCCTTAGAAGCCACTGACGCCAGGCGGTGTGGAGGGGGCGGAGCCTAAGCCTGCTCCCTGTCGAAGCTGCTGGCTCCTGGCCCAAACCGTGCACAGATCCTAGGCTGTATAGTCCAGGGGCTCAAGTCCCATGCCGTTCTCTGGTCCCCGGGCCTCCCGGAGCCAGGGTGGTGAGGCAGGGACGGGCTGCAAGCACCCTGGGGGAGCAGCAGGAGGCGTGGCCCTCGGTGGACACGAAGCTCCCAGTCACTCCATCCACTGGACGCCCTCACACCTGGGTGACCCCACCCCCGTGCTTCCCTCACCCTGACCTGTGTCCAGAGGTGCCTTCTCCTTAGAGTAGCGCTGTGCAAATGTGGGCCACCAAGCACAGGACACAGGCCCATGGGGCCAGCCACCTCCTGTGGCAGTGACCTGTCACCCTTGCCACCGGGGCAGGCCTAGCCCCTCCTCTGGAAACGCACCCCCTCGGGCCTCCCCCAGGCCCGTCCTCCATGGGCACGCGAGCCCACTGTCTGAGGGACCCCTGTGTGGCCAACCCAGGTCTCCACGGCAGCCTGGGCCACTGCGGCAGAACCCTGGCGCCCATGACACGTCTGCCTGCTCTCCAGCATCCCCCCACCCCCGGCCTGTGAAGCCGCAGAGCCGTGTCCGGGCTCAGCCACCTCGGCATCCCCCGCTCCGGAACGGGGGTTTCACCCAGAACCACACGCGAGCAACAGCCCCGGGCTAGACGGGCGGCCCAGAGCACGCCAGGTGCTGCGCTGCGCTGCGCGGGGGGCTCTCGTGGGCCCACGGGGGTCACGCCCCGCAGAAGATCCCCAGGGTGAGCGCTGTGCTGGGCCCAGAGGGAGGTGAGAGGACAAGGGGAGCCCAAGGACCAGGGGAGGAAGCAGGCAGGGGGTGGCGGGCAGGGGGCTGCGGCTGGGCAGATGAGGACGGAGACGGAGGCAGCCAGAGTGACCACAGCAACACAGGGCAAAGGGCGCAGGGAGCAGGCCGCTGGGCCTCTCCACACTTAGTCCTGCAGGCCGAAGGACAGCACCCTCACGTCCCCCTGGGCAGCCACAGCCAGCACCAGGCACGGAGAGCGCCCCACGCATCAGTCAGGAGACATGGGCTGTGTTCAGCCACTCCCCATGGATCCACCAGCACCCCCACCACCCACCCAGGCTCGGTGTGTTTCCCGGGGTAAAGAAGAGACAAACAAAAACCTCCAACCCCACACCAGGGGAGGCGACGCACCTGCAGGGTCCAGCCAGTCGGCCACGCTGGTGCCCTGGAACTTCCGGCCCAGCACGCCAGGGTAGGCCTGCAGGAAGTCCACAGTCCGCAGTGGGCTTTGGAAGCGAGCTCCGTCTAGGACACGCATGCCAGTGACCTTGGTGAAAGGTGAGGAGCCCAGCAGCCAGGAGCCGCCTCTGAACAGCACCCCTCCGCCCGGGACTGGGAGCCCCGCCCGGTCCCTCTCCGGGACCGTCTGTCTCCTCCCGCAGACAGGAGGCACTAACTCAGTGAGGGGCAGGAGAACCAGCACCCCCGCCCACTCGCCCTGGTGCCCTGGCGCCCACCGGGTCTACCTTGCACCTGGCGCTCCAGGAAGCTCAGCAGGTACTTGCTGGTCTGCCTCAGCAGGACATTGTTGTCGCCTTCGTACGTGCAGTTCGGATCATTGTCATTTCTGAGGTCGCCCAGTCGGTTCACTGCAATGCAGCCAGGACATCGCATCCGTCCAGATGCCCACCTGAGGGTCACTGGTCACGCCTGTGCCTTGCCGGGAAGGCAGCGAGCTTCTGCAGCCCAGCGCCTCCCACCCCGTCTCCTACGAGCTGCTTTCCGGAACCCAGCTGAGGTCTGCGCCGCAAACCGAAGCACGGACAGGGGCTTCCTGGAGGCCGGCGGGACGCTGAACGGGCAGAGCTGGCCGCACTGCAGACTCAGTGGTCCTTGTTCCTGTGAGCACCCAGCTCCAGGGCCACCTGGCAGCGCTTCCCCACCAGGGGACCCCGGAGATAGGGCGCTTCCAGGAAGCAGACGCTCTGGGTCAGCGGGGGCGCCACCCTCCTTCCCTCCAGCTGAGTGGACCCTTCTCTAAGCCGCTGCAGAGATGGACAGACAGCACTCACTTTCTGCGGGCTCTGCAGCCAGCTCAACATCCTTCGCGCTTGTACAGGGCTCCTAGACCCTCAGGCACAGGAGCTTCCTCCTCTGGGGGAGACAGGGGACGCCCCCGTCCATCCTCCCCAGGGGGTGTGAGATACTCTGTGCCGGCTGCGCCCGCAGCAAGTTTGGGGTCACCTAGAACCTCTGATGATTGTTCTTCCCTGGCTGCTGCCAAATCACATTTCTCCACCCTTCCAGGCCACTGAAGCCACAGGGCGGAAGGGGCTGGGAAAGCTCTGAGAAGAAAACCCCGCGTCTGAGATTCTGAACCCAGATAAAGCCCTCCTGCATTTACCCTGCTGACTTCAGCCTCGTTGGGCTCAGCCCAGTGTTTGTGCAAGTATGGAATCCTGACTCAGCCCAAGATCCAGTTTCCTCATTCTCCTCAAAACCGAAACGAAGCGAAACTATTTGCAGTGTCTCTAAGAGTTACAGCAACAAATAAAAACTGCCGGGGCACAGCAGTGAATTCAGCACAGGCCCCACGACTCTGCCTTGGTGGAGCGGGCACGGGAGAGCTCTGGGGGACAGGCATCGCCACCCACAGACGCTGGCCGGCAGCCACCGCTCAGCGTGAGCACGAGGCGCTTTCAAAGGTCGAGAAGGACCGTGCAGTCCTGTTGTCTTTGGAACAAGTACGTGGCCTTCTTGGAATAAATAACCAGTTCATACCCGACAGTTACTTCAAGTGTGCACACAGGAAGTTGTGCAGATAAACTGCAAACGGTGACGGCAACAGTGAAGAGTCTAACGCTAGCGCTCACCTGAGCAGACAGCGAGTCACCGGCCAGGTCCCCGCCACCTCCTCCGCTAACACTTCGATTGCATTCCTCCGCCTGACCTCCAAAGGAACCCTCGGCCCTCATGCCAGCTGGCCACCCACTGTCTGAGCCACGTGCCCGCAGCCTAAAGAGCACACAACACCGGTGAAACTCTGCTCTCTAAGTTTAAGAACTTCTGGGGTAGGGTCTGGGGATTTAGCTCAGCAGCATAAGCGCCTGCTTGGCAAGTGTGAGGTTGTGAGTTCAAACCCTGGTACCAAAAAAAAAACAAAAAACAAAAAAAAGAAAGAATTTCCAGGGTAGGGGAGGAGAAAAGGGAATAAAGGAATTAGGAAACGTGATGGACAGGCCCTGACTTCCACCAGGAAGGGAAACAGGCACTGTGTGCATGAACCAATAAACTAAACATTTGAAAAACATTCTTCTCAGAACAAGACTTGGTGCCAGTGTCATTAACCAAAAAGTCACGAATGAAATAAAAGCCCTCCTGCCCCTGCCCTGGCTTTCTGTGGCTCTTCACACATTTCCATACTTCACTGTTTCCCGATTTTTCAGCAGTTAACATCTATCTCAGGCAGGGGCTGGCAAAACTTGTCCTGGGATGGGCCTGGGGGCAAATAATTGGGTTTTGGGAGCTGTGGGGCCTCTGCCAGTGTGACACAGAAACAGCCACAGACCACGCACGCGGGCAGGAACAGGTGGCCGCTGTGTTCCAATAAAACTTTATTTACAGAGACAGGCAGGGGCGGGGCTTGGCCAGCAGGCTGTCTACGACCCCCAGGCTGAGTGTCAAGTATTGCGGCTAAGGACAGGAAACCAATCATCAAGCGCTTCCCCGAACCTACCTGCCAGATAGCCATGCCCGCCGCACGCCTCCCGGCACTCCTGGATTCCCTGCTGCGCCGTCCACGAGACCAGGGGCTTGGCGGCCGTGGCCAGGGCGTGGATCTCACGGCTGAGCTCTGCCTGTGGGGAGAGACGCCAAGGAGAAGAGCGAGGCTC
>RJWM01020823.1:0-36486 GCA_004363535.1 Dasyprocta punctata
TTCCATCCTTTGACTTTCAGTCTGTGAACTTCCTTTTGGGTTAGATGGGTTTCTTGTATACAGCATATGGTTGGATGCTGTTTCTTAATCCATTCTGCCAGTCTGTTTCTTTTAATTGGTGAATTGAGGCCATTTACATTAATATTATAACTATTATATATTGGTTTATTTTTGTCATGTTATCTTTCTGTTGTTGTTTCTTTACCTTTTCCCTCTGTTTAACTGTTTGCTTTGCCTAGTGGATTTTTTCTCTTAGTGTTCCTGAAGTTACAGTTATTTTCATACCTATCTAGAATATCTTTCAGTATCCTTTGCAGGATTGGTTTGGTGGTCCTGAAGTTCTTCAGCTGTTCTTTGTCATGGAAGTATCTTATTTCTCCATCAATTTTGAAGGACGGTTTTTCAGGGTACCTCAATCTGGGTTGGAAGTCATTTTCCTTTAGGATTTGAAAATCCTCACTCCATGCTTTTCTTGATTTCATTGTTTGTGTTGAGAAGTCTTCTGTGATTCTGATGGACTTTCCTCTACAGATTATCTGTCTCTTTTCTGTAACAGCTTTTAAAATTTTGTTCTTATGTTGAATTTCTGGGATGTTGATTATTATACATCTGGGTGTAGATTTATTTTGGTTATGGCTAATTGGAGTTCTATATGCTTCACTTATCTGTATGTCAGTTTCCTTTCCCATGTTTGGGAAATTTTTGGCTATTATTTCTGTAAATAGTCTTTTGATATTTTTTGTGCTATCACCTTCTTTTTCATTTACACCTATCTATTTATATTGTTTTCCTTGTATCATCTTGCAACTGTTGAGTTGTTACTTCCTCAATCCTGTTATTTTTAGGAGATCTTTTGTTTCCTGTTCACTAGTTGCAATCTTGTCTTCGAGGTCTGAAAGTCTACCTTCACATGCATTGAGGCAGTTTTGCCAGCTTTCTATGAGGATTTTGATTTCCTGGATATCTCTTTGCATCTGTTTCATGCATTCTGTCTTTCTTATATTGTTCATTCAAGGTGTCTATCTTTTTTCAGTGATCCTCAATTGTTTAAACTATGTCTCTTTTAGATGTGTTCAGTATTTCTTTTATTGTTTATCATTTCTTCTTTTACTTGGGAGATTATTTCTGATCTGAGTTCCTCTACAGCTTCATGGAGTTGTTTCTTTACTTCAGTTGCTATCATGTCATAATTGTCAGGTGTATGGCTTACATTTCCTTCTATCTATATCCATGTCTAATAAGCTTGCTTGGGGTGGGCTAGAGGGTTGAGATTGCATTTTACTCTTGTGTTTTGTCATTTTCCTTTATTCCCCTGGAGAAGCTGAACACAAGGTTTCAGTTGCTTCCTGGGTTGAGGATATCTGTCCCTACTGTAGGGAGTTTCCCCAGTTGAGTGGGGGCTGTTGGTCAGACCTCGATCACTAGTGGCACTCAACAGCTCCTCAAATGTTGAGAGTATGCGGGGTTGATCTTCAGCACACCCACATGGTCCTCTGAGGCTCCCCAGCTATTTGAGGTTGCTGGGCAGTACTCTACCAGGTTCTGAGTGGCCTTCCAAGGCTGAAAAGCTAGATGTAGTACACTGTGCAGACCTTCAGCTCAGGCTGCTTGGCACTCCAAAGCTTCCCAGCTGCTTGGTGTTGTTGAGTGTGGCCCTACCAGGTTGCAAGCGAGGTGCTGAGCTTGCACAGCTGGATGGGGCTTGCTGTGTAGGCTTTTGGATCCCACTACTGAGCACAGGTGGCTTCCTGGCCACTTAGAGTCACTGGGTGAGGCCCAATCATGGACTAGAAGACCTACTTGAAGGTCCCAGGCTGATTGGGCATGCTGGGTGGGTCCCTACCAAGTTCTGAGAGGGATGCCAACCTTGTACACCTGGATAGAGTTCACTGTGCAGGGCTTCAGCTTGCACTGCTGAGCATGGGTGGTTCCCCAGACACTCAGGTTCACTGGGTGGGGCCCAACCAGGCCCCAAAGGACTTACCTGAAGGTCCCTGGCTGATTGGGCACACTGGGTGGGTCCCTACCAGGTTCCAAGAGGGGTGCTGACCTTGCACGCCTGGATGGAACTCGCTGTGCAGGGCTTCAACTCCGTGAGCAAGTTTTCATCATTGTCTGATATTAGAGTGAAGCTTCCTTCATTGCTCATTTTTGGAAATCCTGTTTTATGTTGTTATAACAGAACTCTTAAGCTACATAAGTCATGAAGCATAGAGATTTGTTTCTTATAGCTCTGGAAGGTAGGAAGTTCAAGTTGGAGGGACTGCATCTGGTGCAGGTTTACTTGCTGCATCATTCCATGGTAGAAGTCAGAAGGGCAAAAGGGTGAACATGAGAGAGGACAATGGCAGAGCCAACATTAAGTTTATAACAAAACCATCTTTGCTGTAACTAACCCAAACCCATAGTAACAGAGATAATTTTTTCACAAAGACAGCTTTCATGACCTAATCACCTCTTATTAGACCCCCATCTCCCAACTATTGCATTGAGCATCAAGTTTCTAGCATGTGAACTTTAGAGATACATTCAAATCATAGAAAGCAGTAAGTGCTCTCATCTGCAAAAACATGCAAGATGCAGCACAGGTTCACTTCTTAGCATCACATGGCTAAATGAATTTATAAAGGTGGGAACCTACTTTGGTAAGATTAGTGTCTTATAAGAAGAGAAAGTGACATCAGAGATCTCTCCTTCCACTCAAGCACAGAGGAAAGGTTATGCAAGAACTAAGTGAGAAGGTATCTGTCATCCAGCCAAGAGAGCCTTCATCAGAAAATTTACCAGCACCTTGATCTTGGATTTCCAGCTTTAAAAACTGTGAGAAAATAAATTTTGTTGCTTAAACTATCAGTCAAAGGCAGCCCAAGCAGACTGTTTCATGTAATGTCACGCAAATGAAGGAACTTCAGAGGGCATGTAGGGTATGGTTTATAGAAGCTTAATCACATTGTTATACCTAACTGAGTTCTAGGCCTAGGAAGTATCTAGGTGGCAGATTTATAATAAGATTTATTTAAATGGTATTAGTACAGGCATCTAAGTTAGATAGAAATTAATATACAGTCAGATAGGGACTGGGCTCTCAAGGAAGTCAGTAGAAAAAATAAAGACATCAGAATTGTGGCTGGAGGTGCATCTGAAGAAGGCCAGGTGTCAAGATAAAGATACAGTGGCCAAGCCTATATGCTCTTCTAAGGGATAAGCAGTAATTTGGAATTATGCTATAATTAGCACCACCTAGTCCAGAAAGTTCAGAGAGGCATCAGTTACCCAGGTAGATGACCAGAACATCAAGACTCACCCCTTCCTCCAAATTCCTTTATTCTTTCATGTACTCGTGCTACATAACCCACTTCCCTTTTGGACTAATATTAGCTAAGCAGCTATACCTGTAATCACAGTGTGACTTTGCTTGGCCCCTGGTGGCAACACACTTTTGGGACACTGCCTGTCTTTCAGGACTTATTTCTTGGTGAAGTTTTCCTACTCTTAACCTCCATTGTTCCTTAGAATTCCTTCTTCTATTTCAAGGGAAACAAACTCTACACATCTGTCTTCTAGCAGGTTGGGAGTTATATTTATCCTGTATCAGTATGATGGCCCCACTCATGACTTTGTCATCATAGTGTGTAGACAATTGTCAAGTTTCCAGGGATGGCTTCTTGTAAATAGTTGTAAATGGGTGAGAAATTCATGAGGAAAGTTTCCTAAGAAAACCTGCACATTTGTGGTAGAATAGCTGTGTTTCTTAAAACAAGGTATTAATTCATGGACTCTACTTGAAGTTTGGGAGTGACTGGTATCTTACAATAGTAGAGATTGACACAGGTATTTGCATAGTTAGTAAATTGTCATTTGGTTGATGGGTGTTATTAGATACTATGACAACATGCTTTCTTCCTTGAATAAATTTGTGCTGCAATTTGTATTTGTATAATAGCTGGTTTCCAGAAAGAATCATTGTGGTTTTGAAAGGCAGTCTCTACTTGTTTTTAGAACTCTATTAGGGTTTTCACTAAATCAACTTGTATGGTTAAATCAGAAGGTGACAACTGATCTGTCAGAATCAATTTGCATAGTAATAATAATGATGATAAGTATCTCTTTCTTCTTCCCTTAACGTTCTTCCATAAAGCAACCTGTTCTTAAACTATTTGTCTTAGGAGAAGGAAAGCATATTAATTCAAACAGAGTGTATTAATATGTTTGTTTTCAGGCATAAAAACAATCTTAAAAGGATAGTTTCTGTAGTTTCCAGATCAGTTGTGGTCATTTCTTATAAAGCAATTCTACCTAGGTTGGTGGGCTTGTAATCTAGAATTGGTACCTTGCATATGGCTCACACTCCAATGCTGGTTGTTTCCCTTAAGAACATTTCATGGACTTTTGAAAGACCAAATTCCTTCCATTGGCTGAAGCTTTCAACATTTTCCTGAAGTTGGTGCAGTTTTCTGTAGTTGAAAGCCATTCCAGCCAGCCTCTCACCTTATAATTTTCCAGATCAGAGGCAGACTTCAATATCTGTACTCAATATCTGTACCTACAGAGGACATAGGTCAGCTCTCTCCAGTGGTTGCACCAGGTAAGGCCAACCCATGCTTGCTGATCAGTAAACTATTTAACTAGGGACTCGCTCCTTATTGTCCACTTTTATCCTCCTAGCACACATCACCGTTCTCTCTCAGCATTTCTCTGGAAGCTCTGTCCCTGA
This sequence comes from Dasyprocta punctata, assembly GCA_004363535.1. NCBI lineage: Eukaryota > Metazoa > Chordata > Mammalia > Rodentia > Dasyproctidae > Dasyprocta > Dasyprocta punctata. Next base: position 4,715 of record RJWM01020823.1, read on the forward strand.
TTGGGCTGGTGGTAGGGGAGGGTATCCTATAATGTGAGTTGGAATTAGAATGCATAATAATCTGGCAATTCTATTTGAGAGACCTACTAATAACCCTAAGTGATTTATTAGATTTTTTTCCAACATCCTGGTGATATGCTAAGGATTGTAGTTTTGATCTTTTGGATGCTTGTTAGTCCTGTCTGTGTTTAGCTCTTCTCTTTAGAATGTAGGGACATCTGTTAGCTATTCATTTTAGCTAAGGTTTAGAATTGTCCCATTTAACATTATAAAAAAAATTGGAATGGAGAAAGGGAAGGAAATGTTATAGGATTAATGAAAATAAAATCTAAATATGAGTCATCAATAACATAATCAAGGTAGAAAATACATAACAGAAAATATGTTTCATAAAATATACTTTATTGTAAGCATTTTTGTGTGAGATACTGTGGTTAATTAGGCACAGGTAATAAGCTGTCTTACCTATTTTATTATGAGAGTTCTTTATAGAGTGTGTATATGGCATAATAAACTACAGGAAACTACAATTTAGCAAAATGTTCACATCAATAGTGCAGCCCTTGATTCTTGGGTTTAGTGAATATCACATTTAAAATAATACTATTTGAGCTTGTAATTAAATATATATATTTAACTAAAAATTTTTGTCAGTAATTCTGAAAATTTGGTAAACTAGTATCAGGTATTCATTTTTTTGTTTGTTTGTTTGTTTGCTTTTTTTTTTTTTGGTACTGGGAATTGAACTTAGGACCCTACACTTGTCAGGCAGGTGCTGTGCCAGTGAGCTATATCCCCAGATAGTATCAGGTATTTTAAAAATTCTTTTAAAATACATTTTTATTTTAGTGTAGTTTTATATTTACAAGACTTGCAGAAATATAGTAGAGATAGTTCTCATGTAACCCATATCTGGTTTCTTCTATTAACATCCAATGTTAATGTAATACATTTGTCACAACTAATGTATATGTGCTGTACATTTTTAACTTGCTTTTTAAAAATCTGTTTTTTTAAGCCTGATATTCTTTTTCTGTTCCAGGACACCTCCCAAGTTATAATATTACATTTAATCATCTCATTTTCCTATGCTCTTCTTGAATGTACTAGTTTGCAATGCCTTTTTAAAAAATTATTTTAACAATTCGGGGAGTGCTGGTCAAGTATTTTGTAAAGTATACCCAATTTGAATTTCTTTGGATTACTTTGATATTTTTCTCAGGATTAGACTGGGGATATGAGTTTTTGGAGAGAAGCCCATGGAAACAAAGAGTACTGTTTTCATCAATTACATTAAAGGTACATTCTGTCATCATGATTTGTCACTATCAATATTAACCTTGGTCACCTGGCTGAAGTGACATTTGTTAGGTGTATCCATGCTGACATTTTCCCCCACTTTCCATAGTGTTCTGTTTGTGGGTTTTTTTTTTTTTTTTTTTTTTTGGTACCAGGGATCGAACTGATGACCTTGTGCTTACCAGGCAAGCATTTGAGCTTCTGAGCTAAATCCCCGCCCCACAGTGTTCTCTTTGGAAGAAAGTCTTTGTGGGCAGACCTCACTTAGGCAAGGAGACTCCTTAAAGGGCCAAGATCTACATATTACTCAAAATTCCATATGAAAGATTTTCCTAATCTAGCCTATTAATCCACTTGAACATTTATTTATACCATTATTGATTTATGAATATTCATTTTATATGTTGGACCATAACCCAATTATATACTTTGCTAATCAAATTACTCTAGCTTTGGCCATTGGGAGCTATGTTAAATAACTCCTGTGTTCCTTTGACTTGTGCTTATTACTGAGTTTGTTGAACATCCTTGTTTTCTGGAACTACAACATCCTTTAGGCTCATTTTGTATATTACATTCACTCCTCTGCGTCTAGAATCAGTCATTTTTTTATGGAGTTCCAGTTCCTTTTGTTGGAGAATGGTGTTAGAAGCCAGGATCTGGGTACTGGATATAGCCATTGTTACTGGGAACTAGTTATATTTTTAAAGTCTAAAATTTCCATACTACCAGAAAAAGTGTATATAAAACAGTTGTGAGTTGTTTGGATGAATGAGCCTTTCAGCGTGTGTCAGAGACCAGTGGGGATACTTCCAGCAATGGCAGCTGGAGACATGATTGGAGACAGGTTTTAAATGTGGAAAAACTTCAAGGTAATTAGGACAGATTTTTCTGGATTGAGGGAGAGATTTTTGCTTTGAGGAGAAGTGGGGTGTGCTCTAACCTGCAAGAATTGAATTTCTAGAGACTGGGAGAGTAGAGAGGTGACTGTTTTCATGAGGGTGAGAATCTTGTTTCCTACTTGTGGGTAGAGGCAGCAGAACTTTGGGTGGGCACCTTGGTACCCTTTTAAGTGTGTGAACACAGGTTATCTCAGAAGTCCTTACAACAGAACATGTAACAGTGTAACACGACATCTTCACATGGTCCCTGTAGTCTTGGTAGGACAATGGACTGAGAAAGAAGACTTTCTCTCATGTTTCTCTGGAGTACAGAGTCCTGAGTCCATTTATGCTTCTCTGGATATTTTTTTTCAGACAATAATACTTTATTTACCTCTTTTTAAAAAGTAAAAACCAGTTAGGCTAGATTTTTTGGAAATATGTCTAAGTACTTCTGTTTTAGTTTCATGAGTTTCTTAGTTGAAAATTTGACAAACGTCTAAATGGCAGTTGTCAAACTAAATCATTCTACTTCCATCTTGAGGCAAGGTCTGCGTCTCTTTTCCTTGAGTTTAGGTGGGTGGTGACTGGTAGAGCTTTCCAGGGTTTAGGGAACTGGGACTAGTTTAGGAGCTTGAGGTAACAAGAGAAATTAATACTTGGTGGACTGATACTCAGGTTACTATTGCTCCTGAAGATATTATTCCAAAATGTACTGGTTCTCACAATTATTACCCTATTCGCTCACAATTTTGTGGGTATATACTTCAAGAATGGCTTTCATAGGAGGTTTTGCTTGGGTTGGCTAAAACACTTACTATCAGAAATCAGGGCTGCCAGCATCTGAATATTCAATTTGACTGGGCTCAGAGGGGTTGAGGCTGGCTGTCAGTCAGGAGTTTGCTTGGGCCTGTCCACCAGAGCATTATTTGCACTGTTTAGGATGGTGGTTTCAGGGTAGGTAGACCTCTGATCTGGTGGAGGCTTCATCTAGAGCAGGCATTCTGAGAGAGCTCATAGAAAATTGATGATTGTTTCTGATCTAGCTGCAGAAGTCAGAGTATAATTTTGTCCTATTCCATCGGTCTAGGCAGTCATCACCCATCTAAACTCAAGGAAAGGAGACACAGACCTTGCCTCAAGATGGAAGTAGAATGATTTAGTTTGACAACTATATTTTAAATCTTCAGTATACTTTTTGACCATTTTAAGTGTGTCTACTTAGCAGTTTAATTTTTATTTTAAATGTCATAGAAATTGTTTTCACTAGTCTCATTTTTTTGAAGCATGAGTTAATGTTCAACGCTGATTCCAAAGAGCAGCAGATGGCTTGGGGGTGTGCATGAGAAAGGGTTTTGCATGAGATAGGTGTATGGGCTTTGGGGTTAGGAAACTCCAGGTCCCCATTTGGTTGTTTACTGAATATATGACCATGGTAAAGCTACTTAATTTGTATACATGTTTACATTTTCTCATATCAAAAATAAGAGCAACAATTAATTTACACTTGCAATTACTGAGCTCCTATTATGAACCAAATTTACAAGATTATAGTGAGAATTATGCACAAGAAATGCTTGTTACAACACCTGGGACATGGTTAGAATTCAATAAATGTTTAACTATTATTATTATAAGCAGAAGTACAGTAATATTTTATCAACATGGAATAGTTAAAGAGGTAGTTGAATCTGTAATTCAGCCTGAGTCTCACCTAGTAGACTGAGGAATATATATATATATATATATATATATATATATATATATATAATGGTTAACATGAACTGCTGAGAGACTTCCTAAAGTGGTAACATTCTGTGATCAAGGAAGCAAATACCTTGTGTAGAGTCAGACAACAACCAGAACTTAAACTTCTTTAGATTCAAATAGGTTTATGACTGCCTTGCCAGTAGTGGTGAACCCTATGGCACCCGTGCAGCAGCAGGCAGTTTATCAATGAAAACTCTAAAAGGTTTGTCATCACTGGCCTATACCAACAAAGCAGGAAAAAGTTATAGTCTGACTTCTGCAGCTAGATCAGAAAAGACCAATTTTATACCTAGTCCTCTTGAAATGTTTTCTCTGAATGAAGCCATCATCTTGTCAGAAGTCCTCCTACACTGAGATCATCATGCTGGAGAGCACAAGCGTAAGCGTTCTGATGGAGAGACCCAGATGCACTCTTTGTTGAGAGATATCATCAACTACCATGAACCTGGGAACGTGGTGTGCATGATTACTACATAGGAATGAGGTCATATGCCATGAGGCCTGTGTATCAGGTATCCACTGATGTTATGGGTTGAAATGTGTTCCTTAAACTTCATATGTTGAAGCCATTATCCCCAGTACTGTGTTTGGAGAGAAGGCATTGAAAGTAAAATGAGACCATTAGGGTGAACCTAATCCTAATCCAGTTTAGTTGATATACCTATAAAAAAAGAAAATTTGCACATATAGAGAAATACTAGGAGTATCCACACACAGAAGAAAGATCATACAAATGTGTGGTATAAGGGTACCTATCTATAAGAGAAGGAGACAGGTTTCCAGACAAACTAAATGTGATGACATTTTGACATTGGACTTGTAGCCTCTGAAACTATGAATAAATAAATTTTATTGTTCAAGTCAATCAGTCTATGATATTTTGATATGGAAGCCTTAGCAAGATTATACAGACATTCAGGGAGTATGTAATGGACAGGAAGAATAATGAGGAAAGTAGAAATTAAAAGAGAAATGTATGACTAGGAGCCTGGGTTCATAGAGATGTGAAATGGAAGCATAAGGCCTCAGGTCTCACTGGTGGCAAGGAATACCAAGGGAGCTATACTACTCCTTTAGGATATTGAATATGACTAGATGGTGGGCCTCAAACATGGTTTCTTAGGAAACAGTCTTCCAGACCTTCATATAGGGAATGTATCAATAAGATTATGAATTAAAGAATAGGGAAGCAGAACCCCCAGGGATGGCACATTAGTAGTGATGAGCATGTGGGATCATCAGTGATTTAATTGGTTTTGGCCTTAAGATGATAATTTGGTTCATTTGGGGGTTATTCTTTTTTTTCTTGGGTAAAAAGTGTGATTTTAGATGGTGAAGGGCATTCATACGTATGAATAAAATTGTGTGGGAGCCAGGATACACTTGTGTTTTAGTTAAATCCATTTTGGTCATAAGGTTATCTGAGTTATTAGTGGTTTTACTCATACTTTTAAAATGTTATCTGCACATCTCAATAGACCAATATTACAGAATTTAGTGCAGTTGGAAATTTTTAAATAAAGAAAAAAATTTTCAGCATGCTTATTTTACTTTCAAATATTGGATGAGTCTAATTAATGTCAAATTGGTTTAACATTAGAAAATTTACCTGGCAATGATTTATTTCATTGTCCAAATATTACATTCTTATGTACTGTATATATCTTTGTTCTTTTATTTACTTAATTTATTTCTCAAGTCAACCTTCTTAGTATTTAGGGCAATTATAAAGCAGATTAGAGGGCCTTGCAGAAGTAATTCCTATTGTATTTCGGATGATAGCATAATGGCCAGTAGAGGGCATCAAGGATTTGCCAGAAGTACAGACTTCATTAAGACAAAAATATTGCTGGTTTAATTGCAGAACAATTTCATCCAAAGCATCTGTACTGAAATAAACCACAATGTAAATCTGTTGAAAGCTTCATGTTTACATTGCTTAGAGATAATTTCGAGGCTCAGTTAATACAGATGTACCTTAATTACACATATTAAATAAGAGTTGATCTTATTTATATCAAAGTGATGATTTTTGAATTTTGGCATTGTTAGGAAAAATAAGGCATTACATTTTGAAATAAATAGTATGATTTCTGATTTTGAAATGTTTATAGTAAGTTTTTTAGTGCCTTTTTCTTCATGTCTTTAATGTGGGAGATTGGGTAAATGTTCTTAAGGTCTTTTCCATTCATAATACATTACTTCTTTATCCATTCTTCAGGGAATGCTGCCACAAAACTTATATCAAATTTTGGAGGATTCCTCTATCAAATCAGAACTTGGATTGAAAATACTATACAGTTTCCAATTTTTTTAGATGCTTGCTAATTCTGCTTCTCATCCCCCTTTACCTCTCTTTCTCTATGTTTCTGCCTCTTTCTCTCTCTATCCCTCTCTCTTTCTGGCTTTGTAGTTTACCAAAGCACTTTAAAATATGTAATTTAGACAGGACAACTAATCTGCCTCCCAGGGATGTGTGCAACTGGCGCGGACTCCCAGAAGAGAATGGGCCTCTCGAGGACACACCCCACTGGGCCTGAGCGGCACCAGTGCCTGGGCTTAGAATCAAGGACAATCCCCGCCCCCCCCCCCGTCCTGGTAAGCAAACTGCTGGTTCGGAGGTCTGGCTAAATTGATAGCAACTAAGGAACATTAAGCAACTAAATGCTAGTATTGTTTCATTGACTTTGCAGGCCTCGGATCGGCAACCTGAGCATCTCTTTGGAAGATGACAGTAGGCAATGTAGCAAATACGGGGGATTCTCTTCTGTCTTGTCTTTGAGACCCAATATGGTTCTCACTGTTTTGCTTTACTTTGATCATTATTTTTTTATTTGCTTTATCTTATATTCTGTTTTTATTAGTTTTATTCTGTTTTGTTTTTGGTTCAGTTCTACTATACCTGTTGAAATGGTCAGCTATTCTGAAGATAACAAGATAAACTATAGTAGCTATTGTTTTCATAGTATCTTTGTTCAAAGTTCTGTACCAGTTCTACAGCTTTGTTTTGATTGACTTTGTTCTGTTATGTTCTGTTGGATTTTACTATCTTTAAAATAAAAAAAATAAAATATGTAATTTAGACCTCTTAACAATCTGGGGGATTTATTTCTTTTCTTTTTTTTTCTCTTCTCTTCTCTTCTCTTCTCTTCTCTTCTCTTCTCTTCTCTTCTCTTCTCTTCTCCTCTCCTCTCCTCTCTTTTTCTCTTCTTCTCTTTTCTTTTCTCCTTCCTTCCTTTCTTCTTTCTTTCTTCTTTTCTTGTGGTACTGAGCATTGAACCCAGGTTTTCACACATGCTAGACAAGTGCTCTGACACTAACTTACACCCACAATCCCTTTAAAATATTTTATTGTGTGAAAGGGTTTTGCCAAATTGCTCAGGCTGCCCTCAAATTTGAAATCCTGCTGTCTCAGCTTTCAGAGTAGCTGAGATTACAGTCTTGTACCACTGCAGCCTGCATTTACTCTTATTTCTAAAAATGAAGAAACTGAGGCTTTGAGAGGTTAAACATGTTTCCTGGCATCACTTAGCTAATAATTTTGAAATGGAGATTTAAAGATAGGTTGTCTTACTCTATGATACTTTTTTCAGCCTATCAGAGTAAGTTTGAACTTAATTCCTAAAATTTTACTTGAAAAATAACTCATTTAACTATGATTATTCATGAATATATTTTCAAGAATTCTAACATTTTAGAAGTAGAAGAAATTAGCTGTTATAATTCCTCTATAACAAAAATGTTTATGGTTTTGTTTGTGTCTCCAACTCTTATTTCATCTTCTTCCTCCATGTTGTCTCATTATATTAGGCTTCTCCAGATCAGGGAATGTGATCACTGGCAGCTCTGGACTCTTGTTACAGTTCCCAGGTACCACGCATAATCCCAGGTAAACACTTGGATTGGCCAGGTCTTGGTAACAAGTCCATTCTTTCTAGTGTTGGCCCAGGGTGAGTATTGAGAAGTTTGAATGACATGAGGACTGGTGTCTAGAGGCAATCAAAGAGGTAAACAGTATAGAAAACAAATCTCACTTATCTAACTTCTTCATTGGGGGCAAGCCCTGGCTGAACGATATCAAAAGCAAGTATAGAAAAAGATCAGAGTAAATACTATTAGGGTCCAGACTTAGAAATGTCATGTAAGATATTTTTAATTGCCAGTATAACAAAAGTATAAATTACCAGTATGACAAAGAAGGCATGATTTGTGACTTTTCTTGATAGTTTAGTGCTTGTATTATCTGAGGTATTCTAAAGGAATAGAAAAAATAACGTATATGTATAATTAATTGTTAAAGGACTTATTAGGGAGGCTTACAGGACCAATGGTGGAAGAATCCACAATGGCTACCTACAGATGAAGAACCCATAATGGCCACCTGCTTGCCAGAAAGTTGAAGGATCCAGGAACAGCTCAACCCAAGAAGATGGAAACCACAGTACAAAAGGGATTAAGAATGTAGCATCAGTCAAAGGCCTGGAAACTCACTGCAGAGTCCCTGGTATAAGACTGTGTTCAAGGGCTAAAGAAACAGGCATCTGATGTCCAAAGGCTGATAATGTTCTCCTTTGGTTAAAAATTTGGGGTGATTTTCTGGCAGTTCAAGCAAGGCACTCGAGGTCTTTACGCATATGACTGCCTGGCCAGCTTCTCTTCCATGATTTTCTTCCTACCTCAGATCTCTGGCTACTGCAAACCTCTCCTCATTCTCCAAATATAATTGGAGTCTCTATATTTCCATGCCTTTGTTTATGCAGTTTATCTAAATAAATTTTTAGCCTCGTGAATTTTTATATCATGTTTTAGTACAAAATGTGGTTATTTCAGGTTCTCCTCTCCTATCTCCCACAGAACTGTTTATTTCTTCTGTGGTTTCATAGCACTTTGCACACATTTCTTTTATAAAATATCTCAAGTTCTATGGCAATAACTTACTTGTTTACTAAGCTTTCTCTTCTAAGAGACCATATTTTCCTTTGGGGTCTGGGCTACATTTTATTCACAACACAGTATGTTGCATATCTTGACACACAGATGTTAGTGAATATTTGTTGATTGAATGAATTTTACCTTTAAATTATTCTTTAGTAGACTAAGTCTCCTTTTACTTTTCTCCCCTTACTGGATTTTAGCAATGTTTTTTTGCTAGAGAAGAGTTTCTTTTGTAAAAATATGCTCATTTTCATGCCAGAGTATATTTGGATCTGTAGCAATTTTTTTATAAGGTTAAAGGGGGATGATTCTGTCTTCTAGGACAGTTGCAACTGAGATAAGCTTTATGAGCAAGTAATGGTTGTTAATATCATAACTTGGCTCCCCAAAACCCTTGAAACACCTGAGGATGCAAGTGAGGCAGGTGAAGCCTAGTTCACAAACTCTCCATAGATATCTGTGAGTACTTTCATCTCCCTGCCCACTGCTCTTCTCATCCTATCCTTCATACTATTCTTTCCCACCCCTAATACTGAATGACAGCCAAAACCAGTTGGTTCTTGGCCAAAAAATAGGCCACTTTAACCTAGGAACCTACTGTAAAGGCAGTAATGACTGATCATAGTAATTTTCTTGATAAGTATAATTGAAATATATATAGTAAAAAACCAAGTGGAGAAATTTAATTGCATGTAAAGCACTGAAATGTATTGGGGAGTAGCAGAAACTATATACATTTCTACAAGGGAGAGGTCAATGGAAATGAAAAGATGTGACCCTGGTCTTACTGTGCTTGTCCAAATGGAGCCACTTTGCATGCTCTCCAAGCTCATGGTTTACAGAGCTGGGAGCTCTGTGTATCAGAGAAACAGTACAGGTTACTTCAAGCAGTGGTGATATATCCTAACTGTTGCAATAAGAGAGAAAAGAAATTTCAGACTACTTTTACAGTTGAACCTCAAAAATTTGGTGAATAGTTTACAAACAGGAAATCTATTGGGAATTAGAATAAGTGTCATGGCTTGTGTCTAGGTGGCCTGCCAAGCCTCATGCAGTCATGGAGGCAGCTGAATCTAGCATTTGTGATTGGTTTGTGGTCTAGGGCTGGGATTGGTGGTGTGAGTGCTGCACCTGCCCAGGGGTGGGGAGCCAGCATACAATGTAAGGGCCAGAAGGAGGCATGCTTTTCCCCTTTTTTTGCCCTTTCTGCTGTTGTTGCTTGCAGCTGCCATGAACTGTTGCCCCTCAGTCATGCCACCCTGCCTTGGAGCCAGCTGAGTATGGACTAAAACCTCCAAAAAACTGTAGGCTAAATAATCCTTTCCTTTCTTCATTTTGGGTGTCAGGTATTTTGTCTCAACAACGAGAGAAAAGTAACTGACACAATAAGTTAATTGAGTTTTGTTTTTGTGTTGTTCCTGAGATGTGAGTCAATTACCTTGTTTCAGCCTTTGTTTGCTTACCTTTTTTCTTTTCCTTACAAGGACAACAGAATGTCTCTTCATTATTTTAGTTCAAATTATTGAGAATGTTGACCATGTTATTATTGCAACTAATCACTTTGGGTTTGTAGGGAGCCTCAGTACCAGACCGCATCATAGCACATGGGCCACCTACAGATCCTTGGTGCAGGTGTCCAACCTCCCAACCAATCACTGCAGTTCAGGCAAGGGGAGAGGTCACATGCCACATGGTGGTTTATTATAATGGACCAGACAGAATCACATTTTTCATTAGAGGGTGTACTTGGTAGCTTATTTTGAAGGCGTCTGTAGGCAGATTAGGCATTTTAAGCAAGATTTTGTCAGTATAGATATATTTTGGAAACTGATGATTTCTCTTCAGTATTGCCAGTGGGGCTGATAACTGCATATCCTCCTCTTCCATTTGGTATAGTATCTAACAATCATACATGAAACAGCAATACATTCATAGTACATCTGGCATTATGACTTTGAAACTAATTGGATTCTCCTGACCATTCAGCCAATGACACTTGCCTGTATAAAGTTTACCTTTTCCTTCCTTTCTGAGGTTGAGGATTTTGTGTGTGTGTGTGTGTGTGTGTGTGTGGCCTTAGTTTTTCATTAATGAAGGAAAAAGAAAGGAAAAATAAGAAGCAATTAGGTAAAGTTGTCAAGTAAAATGCTGCATCCTTACTCAGTTTTATAGTAATTCTCAACACCACTGAGATATTGGTTGTTCTTATTGTTCTCTATCAAACATTTTCTCCTAGCCACCAAAGGACAGAAAGAAACTGGCAGAAGGTTTGGCTGACAGGTTCAGCTTATTTATATGACTGCTTCTTACCTCTGAATACATATTTTATTAGCATCTTCCTTATCAACTTACATAGATATTTTTTGTCATGGCACCAAGTTATTTTCTTCTGCCATTCAAATTTTGACTAAGGCTTGATTGCTTAACTGAGTAACTAGCTTATTAATTTGTTAATTCTTTGTTGAGTCCTTAACTATGAATCAAAAACACTTGGGATCACTTGTATGCTTATTATAAGACTGCCTATAAGTGTAACTTCTCCCTCATAGATTAACATCCTTCCTTTAGATGCCTTCATAAATTAAACTTTTAAAAATCGCTCATTGAGGTATGATTGTTGAATACTATATAAACTAGAAAAACATAGAAGTCTGTATACTTTATTTCTTGTGTCTAACATTACCATAAAATGCCTTTATGATAATCATATTCTTGCTTATATATTTTCTTTGAAGAACTATCCCTCTTTTCCATTCTCCATAAATTTGGATATCACCTTCATTTTTCTTAAGATTTGGATGTGCGAAATGCTCTCCTCTGCTTCCTTTTTCGCCATCCCTTTAAGCAAAGCTCTTAATTTTAAAATATTTTATCCAAATAAAAATAAACATAATAATCTTTCTAAATATCTTTTCTTAGGATTGGGGTTTCATAGGTTTACACCTGGATTATCTATTCTCTTTGTTTTTTCCCTCTCTCACAGAGATCTCTGTGTCTAGTATGATAACAGACTCACAGCAGATATTCAATTAATTTTTGTGAACTCAAAACCAGATTGATATTATCTTCCAACCTCTGCTCTTTCCATTGCTATATGCTTGCTTAATTTATATCATTGTTCTTATATCTTTTTCAATAAAAATTTTTATAATCTTTGTAGAACAGATGCACAATAAATTTTCATCACCTGAAACTAAATATCTACCAACTCCTTCTATTGCTGTTTGTTTTGTATCATTATCATGGTCTTGATGCCACCCTTTCCTTTTTTTTTCTTTTTTCTTTTTTTTTTCGGTATTGGGAATCAAACTCAGGATCTTGTGCTTTCCAGCAGGTGCTTGTGCAGCTGAGCTATATCCCCAGCCCCTTTCTTTAAAAAATTAAATATTTGACAACTTTACTTTCATAAGATAAGGTAATAGCCTTACTTGTTACATAGTTCTGTTTCTAAATTGCTTAAAGTCTATGATCAAGGTGTCCATTTCAATTAAATAACAAAATGTACATGAGAACATGGAATGCTATGATGTATCACGCTGTGTGCTAGATGCTTCCAAGGAGCTAATAGATTATTTTCCAAAGCAATTTTCTCCTCATATTGATTCCCATCAATTCTGAAGGAATTAATTTGAAAATATTTTTATAATCAGGCTGAAACCTGATGTGTATTCTCCAGGATGTGGTTTATAGGTAGAGAGAGGGGCTCTGGTTAATTTAAGAGTCACGGGTGTATCCAATGTCTTCTTACCATTTGAAATGTTTCTTCTTACTGTCAACTGCCTGAGATTCATCACCTGAAACTAAATATCTACCAACTCCTTCTGTTGCTGTTTGTTTTGTATCATTATCATGGTCTTGATGCCACCCTTTCCTTTTTTTTTCTTTTTTCTTTTTTTTTCGGTATTGGGAATCAAACTCAGGATCTTGTGCTTTCCAGCACCTCATAACATAACATCATTCCTTACTTGAGGACATGTGAGATGGTGGATACCATTCTTGTTTGCTCCAGTTTGGGAAAAGCTTTCCTATTATAAATTAGTGAAAATCTGAAAAGGTGTCCACTATTCCCCTTTAATTCTAAGCCTGAGGCAACTTAGGTGAGACCCTGTCTATAGTTTCTGATCTGGGAGTCAATTTTTGGAACCTTTAACATTATACATATATTCCTCCATGCTAGTAGGTATTTTATCATGTCACTTTCTTGATTATTTCTGCATGTCATAGGCATGTGTTATGTTTAACTGATGTTATGTCTGAATTTGCTATCCTAACTCACTTTGATGTTGGGAAAATTCAAATTGGTGTTGAGTTTTTAAACCTTCTATGGTGTCCTGTAAAACTTCATAAAAACTTATTTACCTTGTTTATGCTTGCCCTGTAAGGTCTCAACTCCTGCCTAACTCCTGAATTAGCATTTGGGCTTCTAGGTACCCTATATTGGTAATTTAGATAGGGCAATACTTTATTGAGTGGGACTTATTTACATGTTACTGTTGTTAGCCTCCTTGATTTCTACACTAAGTGCCATTACTTTTTTTCCTCCAGAGATAATGAAAATGTTCACAAATAAAATGCCCCTAAATATCATTTAAAACCACTGTGTGGTGCTCAGTTTTCCATTTCATTAATAACTTTTTCCTCTTTTTTGCTGGTTGTAGTTGAGAATTTACTCATAATAATTTTACATGGTTCTTGTGTTGACTCTTGAAAATGGAACAAGATTTTTGATACAATTATCTTATGTAATGGTCATTTGTACTTTTAATTAAAAATTTGCCTTTATTTGCATTTTTATTCTAGCCATACACTTCTTGTCACTTAATACACTTTCATATGCTTTTAAGCTGGTCTCATTAGTTTTGCAAATGCAATGAATACTAAGGGTAAAAATTGAGTATAGAAGACCTTAAATACTAAGCAAACACAACAAACTCACATTAGTAGACTAAAACCAATGTGATAATTAAAACCAAAATACCTTGAGCTAGTAGCCAACTTAATTGCTGGATCTTTTTTGAGAATTTAATGCATATTTAATCATCAAATTTTTTAAACTGAAGACTATAAATATAGGTTACACTGTTATCTGAAGCACACAGGAGTAACTGCAGATAGGGGTTCTTATTATCACTAACTAAAGGATATGCCAGGTCTACTAAGAAGTGCCTTATGTTCAGTTCTTTCAACAAAAAGACAAAGTGAGCAGGGCATAGTAATGTACACATGTAGTCCCAGCTTCTTGGGATGCTGGAGCAGGAAGATCACTTGAGCTCCGACTGGGCAACAAAGCATGACCCTGCCTCAAAAAAAAAAAAGTACAAACAAACAAAACAAAAATGGAAGTTCTAATTTCTAATAGAGGCAATGGACATATTGCCTGGGGCATGCTTTAACATGTTATTTGCTTTAGAAAAAATGACAATATTAGAAGATACTGTTAACTTCACTTGAATTTTAAGGGGCTATAACAGTCAACAGCAGCAGGCACTATTAGTGAAATGAGCAAGCCAAGAAGTAAATCTGTTTTTCAATAAGCTTGGTTTATGTTAGGAAATATATGGAGCCATTCCTTCGTTAATGGCAGAGGTAGTTGTGAAAGAAATCCACTTACTTAGTACATTGGAACTGAGTTAGCAAAAATCAGTTATGCATCTGTTTTGCATTTTATTTAAATTCTTAAAAATGTAGAATTCTTATAACTGCAAAAATTTTCAAGGATGATACATGGGGAATGATGAGAAACAGTGTGAGTTGGATTTATACTTTCTAGATAGAATAGACATGATAAATACTGGCTTTTTAGCATATGCATAAATTTGGTTTAGTCACCTATAATTGGAATGTCATCCTTCCTATATACAAATCACCACTAGTGACTTGTTCTGTAGTACTTAGGCTAGTCAGGCAGAAACCAGCATCCCCTTGTGGCAGGCGTGACTCATTGCCCACTTGCTCCCATTCTCTCCTTCCTCCCTTTGGTCTAAGTTCTCATTCCTTATTTTTAGCAAGCCTCAGCTAGAGACTTACTCTCTTCATTCCTTTCATGAGTTGGTGTGGATGTGTGGCTACGTTATCACCATTGGAATAAAAGCAGAAATGTGAAGAATTTCCACATAACTTCCAGAAAAAGAAATATTTGTTGTTCACTTTTTTCTCTTCCAGGAACATGGATATAATAAGGAGTCAGCTTTGACCATGAGATGAGGACAAGTTGCATGGGAAAGGCAGATCCACAAGACAGAAGGAACTTGAATCCCCAGATAAGCTTGCAGAGCAGAATTCCTACTCATTCTGGGCTAACTGACCACCATTTGAGAGAAATGTTTGGGAGAAATATTGATTTTTTTTTAAAAAGGCACTATATTTGAAAGTCTTTATTTTGATAGCACTTTATCTAGAATTCTAGCTAATAAGAATGTTTACATTCAGTGAGAAATCCATTTTTATTTTCACTTAGATTTTATACCCAGCTTTTTTGAGGGGGAACAAAGCTGGAATAACAGGACAAATTTTTAGGGGAAAAAAAAGAGGTCAGTATTGCACTATGGGATTTTAGAAGTTTGATTGCTTCACTGAAAGAAGCTAGCATGTTTACATTTTCTGCTTCCGGGGACTTAATTAACAGACATTTATTGAACATCTACTGTATGTAAAATACTGCAGGAGTCTATATGGACACAAAGGGGAAGCAGACATAGTTCCTGCTCTCAAGGAGCTCACAATCTACTGGAGAAGACAGCACAAACATATGAACAAATGTGCTAGAAGATAGAATACACACAATAATAAAGTATGAATGGGGATCTCTGCAGAACAGAGCTACAAGAAGGGACTTCTAGGGCCAGGGATACAGCTCAGTGGCACAGTGCCTCCCTGGCAATCATGAGGTCCTGAGTTTGATTTCCAGTTAAAAAAACAAAAAGGGACTTCCAAGGGGCAGAGAAGGAAAGACCTCAGAAAGATTTTGTGGAAAACACTGAATTTGAGTTACATGTTGAAGGATTGGTGGTAGATGAAGTGTTCTGGGGCTCTAATTTCTGAAGCAATGTGAACAATTGGTAGGATAACCCAAAATATACAGATAATATTTAGAGTTTTCTGAAGCATTAAAAGGAATGAGAAGAAATGGTAAGAAATAACTGTGGGAAAGGCAGTTTGAAGCCACACAGTGAAAGGGTCTTGAGCACTATACTAGAAATCTTTATTTTTTACTGATGGGGAAAGAATAGATTTAGAGTGTTGAAATTTTGAAATTTAAAATTAGTAGTATGCTTTTAACTTTGTGTGTATCAGAGTCTCCTACAGGACTTTTTAAAACAGATATCAAAGAGTTTTATTCTGATTTGGTAAGTCTTGAATGGGGCCCTTAATTTGGAATTTTTAACAAGTTTCCAGGAGATGCTAAGGCTGCTGGTCTGGAGATGCTACTCTGAAAATCTCACACTGCTATAGAAAGCTATTTGTAGCAGGTGTATGGGGCAAGGAGGTGTAGAAGTCCAGAATCAGGTGGATCCAATAAGAAGAGGACCGAATTACTGAATAAGAAGGTGGCATAAAAATTGCTAAAGAAGCAAATGGACAAGACTGCAAGATTATCTGGATATGGGAGATATTCCTGTGACAAAGAGAATCACATTTATCTAATATGACTGATAAAAAAGTAGAGTAATTCTGTTATTTGAGACTGGGAGAAAAAGTGGAAGGAGGAGAAGGTTTGTGTGTGGGAAAATGACCATGAGTTAGTTTAGAAAGGCTGTGTTTGAGATACCAGTGAAATATTGTAGGGAATATTACCAGACATAATTCATGATTTGGAGTTGAGGGAGAGACCAGAATTAAAACGTAAGTGTAGATGCCAGAGGCATGGAACTAATTAATAAAATAGCATGTATTGGGATGGAATACGGACATAGAGGAAGTGATTTCTGAGGACAAAGCATCAAAATGAAGAATGAGGAATAAAGAATGAGGAGGTAAGGAGGTAGTTGGAGAACAAGGAGAACAAAATATCCCAGAAGGCATGGGCTTAAACAAGAAAAGGGTGGTCAGCTGTTTTAACTAATAAGCAAATGAGAGGTAGGTGAGGTCAGAGGGAAGGCCTCTGTATTTGCCTGTTGGCAAGTCACCAATGGCCTTTCGAAGATCAGACTGGGGAGAACTGGGAGGGTGTAGTTAGATGGCAAAACATGAAAAATCAGTGGAAGGTGAGAAGTGGAGACAGATGAATAGAATAATAATCAGTGACTGAAGTCAGAGAGTTAGGGAGAGAGGAGGAGGAGCTTGATGGGGAAGTACTGCCAGAGAAAGTTGATATTAGTGTGCAAATCATGTGAGCAAAATAAGTGAGATTAGAGAAGTGCTGGGGGAGGAGGGATAAAAACAAGCTTGCAAAAAGGCTGAGAGAGAGCATAGATTTAAGGGATATGAACATGGAGGTGGAGAGCAGCCAAATTAATGTCTTCTCAGTAAACAAGGGGTGAAGAGTTTGGGAGAGGCTCTGGGTGAAAGGTGAGGGAAAGATGCTTAGGACAGCCACTTATTTGGAAGTATACAAGAATATCCACAATTCAGTCCTCCTGTTACCATTCTTTAATTTTTCATGGTGAGATCCTCTATGGATTTGAACAGTTACTCTAGGTCAGGAGAGGCTGAGTCAGACCACTCTCTGTTGTCTCACGTTTCACCTGCATTCTCCTGGCCTCAGGTTGAAGTCTGGCATGGAAGCCACAGGACTACCAGGAGGCACCATTTCATGTTCCTCTCCTGATCGGTGGTCTTTTCTGTGAATAGATTTTTAGCTTTTTATTTACAAATACATGACTGGGTATTTAATAAGTAATAATCTCCAGTAAAATATATTTGACTTTCCCAATAAACTTCTTACAAAAGCATCCCAAATGCTAAGTTACCACCTGAATCCTGCCAGAGTGAGAACCTATGGGATGTGTTTTGAATAGGAGGAAGTGCAACGTGTCTGTCAGCAACATAATGATGAAAGAAGATTTCAATGATTTCTTATTTGCTTATGTTTCATCTTCATAGTAAAAGACCTCTAAAGTGACAGTGCAGTCATTATAGATTCTTTTTAGAGAATTAGGAAGTTTGTTTAATTATGACCTAAAAAACACTACTATTTGCTGGGAGAGAGTAGGCTGTGCAGTCACAGTGCTAGAGTAAAAGATTTAGGTTTAGGTCTGCAAGTTGAGATGATAGGATGTCACTTTCTTTTTATTCTCTATGAAGTCATGCAATTCCCAGTGGAATATGTGTGTATAGAGCCATAACCTCTGATTTAATGCCGTCTGAGGGCAAGTTATCAGATATTTGATTTATAAGTAAGAAGAAATTCTGTAAATAAAGATTTTGGAGGGCATTATTTAATTGCAGGTTTAACTGAAATAGCTAGAAAAAACATAAAAATATTTATTATGCCATTTAATTATTATTTCTATGTAATTTATGTTTTGGTATGATAATATTTATTTGAAGTTATGTACTGCAGATAAGACCAGAGGTACAAAACAGTACGCCAAATAAGAAGCCTCAAACAGAAAAGAACAAAACAAAGAAATAAACAGATCTCACATACTCACAAACTCTTCTGAATCGAGTATGTTCAAGAATTAACACTTTGCACCCCTTACGCCTATGTATGGCAGAGGCTCTGGTAAAAGTCATGCCTTTTGGCTTTTTACAAACTAAGTATGCTCTCGGCATCTAATGAGTTTTTTAAAAGCCAGCTTAAAGTCTTCATTAAAACTTGTGTACAGCAATGGGTTGATCAGAGAATTAACATAACCGAGCCATGTCAAAAAATCACCCACTTCAGAGGACACAGTGTAAATGCTCAGACCCACAATTAGCTCTTTGATAAAAAATGGAAGCCAAGACAAAATGAATGCACCCAAAATCAGTCCGAGGATGCGCGCTGCCTTGCGTTCCCTGGTACTGGAGATTTGCTGGCGTTCTCCAGGGTGATCGAGGTCACTGTCAAAGGGAGGGATCCGAATGGAAGTATGGATCTTCTCAAACTCTGTGGTAGGATCTGACGTGGAGAAGTCAGACACACAGAAAGTCTGTGTAAGTTTACAACTTGCAAAAGAATTCTGGCTATCTGTACTTCTGTTGCTTAAATGGCGGCTTGATCCCCTTTTCTGGTAAAGACTCTTGGCTGCGTGATAAATCCGATAATATAGAATCAAGATCAAAGTCAAAGGGATATAAAATGCCCCAAGTGTTGAGTAAATGGTGTAGATGACATGGTCATGCTGAATGGTACACTGGCTGGGGGGCGGGCTGAGTTGACGGTGGCTCCTCCAGAATAGAGGGGGCATGGAGATAAAGATAGAGATAGTCCATACGGTGAGGATCATCAGGCCAGCCCTCTTGGCTGTCCTCTTCCTGGCATACTCAATAGCATTGGTGATGGCCCAGTACCTGTCCAGTGCAATCACACAGAGATGGAGGATGGAGCAGGTGCAGCAGGTCATATCTACACTCAGCCACACCTCACAAACGAAGTACCCCAGCCTCCAGCTCTCCATAACAATGTATGTGATACTCAGGGGCATGACAAGCACTGCCACCAGGAGGTCAGTCACTGCCAGAGAGCAGATCAGATAGTTGGCAGGCTGGTGGAGCTTCTTGGTGGTGCAGATGGCCATGATTACAGCAGAGTTCAGTAACATGGTTAGCGTGGTGATTATCACCAGAGTCACGCAGATAAGCATCTTCTCAGTCACGGTCTTGGGCCTTACAACCCCGCTGGCTTCTGTAGTACAGTTCGTGAGGTTCATGTTTCTTGGGTTCCAATCTATGATGTGGAGAAGTTGTTTGCTATTTCTCTTCTGTGGGAAGCTGTGTATCCTTAAATGTCTTTCATTTGTGAGGAGGCTATAATTTCATCTCCAAAGTTTCTTGTGTCCCATTTTTTGTTGGCAAAGAGAAAGACCACAACATTTCTTCTGAATGGAGAGTTCCTGGAAAATATTATGCTACTGGTTAATGAAAGAAGAAGGCACATTTTCCTACAAAACATGATCATATTTTGGTATCCATAAAATACAATGCATTTTAGATATAACTTCTTTTTCCTTTCTGCAATTCGAGTTCATCTTCACATTATTTCTTAAAGGATATTTTTCTTTAATTAAGGTTCCAAACTCCTTCTGATGAACATGTTACCAAATTTTGTCTATTTTGCCACTTGAGTTTATTTCATTTTTATATTTATTCTTTTATATATACTTACATATAAAAAAGCCTTTTGTATTAGAAAATATATGTTCACATTATATGCCTTTAAAAGTTCTGATGGCATTATATTAAAGAGAAAAATTATATTGATTATAAAGTAACAGGCTTTAAACCAGATTTTAAATTTTCACAGTGAATATTTAAATCCAAAGGTATATTAGTATCACAAATAGATTATACAATTTCATCAAATTACTTTGGACATTTTACATGTGCCACTGTGAATTGTTTTTGGAGAAAAGAGAAAAAAACATATAATATCACTTAATATTGGTGGCAAATTTTTCTTAGTGTGATACTGTAAAACAGCTGTCAAACAGCACTGTCATCAAGCTTAATTATTGGAACTGTGGTGTAGCTCAGTTGTCAAATGCTTGCCTTGCATGTTCAAGGTCATGGGTTTGATCCCCAGTACTACAAATACAGACAAACCTGAATTTCTTCTGAGAAGGTGGGTGGAGAAAATGTAGTCAGATATGATTAATGTAAACTACGTGCATGTATGGAAACATATTGAACTTCATAGATACTATGATTAATATGTATTAATAAGATAAAGTAATTACAAAAATACGTATATGAAGAAAATTTAAAATTGTTTAGCATCAGTTAACATTTGTGTTGTATTTATATATTTATCTGTCTCCCAGAGAGCTGTGATAAATCTGGTCAGTTAGTGAGGCAGTGACATTTTTAAAGATAGGGAATAACCAGACAGGTGTGGTGACATTCATCTGTAACCCCAGCTCTTGGCAGGCTGAGGCAAGAGAATCACTGTGAGTTTGAGGTTAGTCTGAGCTACACAGTGAGTTCATGATCAGCCTGAACTGCATAGTGAGACCCTGTCTCAAACCCCCCTCAAAAACAGGTAATAATCAAATATAGATGTACATTCAAGAAAACCAGACAATCAAAATCTGCATGGGAGTATTAGAAGCTAATGGTTGTTACAAAGAAAGCTGATCACATTCTCTGATTTGACTCCATGGGATTGGGTCCAATAAGACTTCAAATCAAAACTGGGTATTTTAACAGTTTTGAGAAGTGACATAGATTATTGTGCTTTGGGTTTAACAGATACAATAATTTTACAAAGAATGGGGGCAGGAGCAGTGAGGTATGTATAAGCACAGGGAGCGAATATGAGTGAGAGTCTTTGAATGGATTAGTGACTATAAGTCGGGAAGTAGAAATAAAAATCTCCAGTCTGTGGGTGAGATCTACCCATGGATATGATTTCTCCTGCTCACCAAGTAAAAACCAAGAGGGAGATGGAAGTCATTTATCCTTCAAATACAGAAAATAAAGTAACAGTGATTTCAGTAAAGATCATAACTGTACCAATTGTTTCAAGACATTCTGTATCTTTCTGAAGATAAATAATATTCCTTATGCCTGACTTTTCCATTATCTTTCCATATTTATGTGGATGTACCTACTTCTGGATGCTTCTTTAGTTCTTCAATGGATCTTGTTCTATAAGCAATATCCTCTTTCTTGCAGAATGAATGTTTTCTTCCACTATATTATCATTGAAAGAGAATGGACTTTGGGATCAGATGAACATGGCTTCCAACTTTAGGTAAATTACAGGCTACCTGCTTGGGTCAACCTCTACATTTTCCTGTGTTCCAAGGATTCATTTCTTAAAATTGCCATTTATTTAATAAAATAAGTTGTTTTTCTTTATGCATATACTAATCTTTGCTTATGTTTTCTTGGGTTCTTAAATTTGTTGGGTGTAGTGGTTCTCAGTAAAAAGGCTTTTTCAGCAGAATGGCGAGATTGAGAAAATTGAGAGAAGTATGGATAAAGGATGGAAAATTGTAGAAATTTTGTTTTATAGTAACGGCAACTAGGAACTCTACTTATTTTAGAAGCATGACGTAAAAAATATCAGAAATAATTCAGCTAAGTTGTTATCTTTACTTAGATACCCTAATTCTCTGTCTGATGTGCTGGATCCTTCCACCTCCCCAACTTTACACCAAGAGCTTGGAATCCAGTTCTCAGATCTGTTTAATGTCTAATTTCTCCACAGTGAGGTCTTCCTTGACCTAATCTCATATAGCCATTACATATTGTTGTGGACCAAACTTCAATGTATGTTAAATGAAAAATATAAAAGATGGCAAGCTGAATATGGGCAGGCTGTTTTGGTGACTGAAAATGCAAAGTCAAGAAATTTAATTCCTACTCTGAAAGATACAGGCACAAAATAAACATTAAAGATATGAGAATGCAGCTCCAAAGACTATATTTTTGAGAATTTAACTAAAAGAGATAAAGATATGAATTGGGCATATATCTGATCAGAAATGTATACCATGCTATGAGCAATGAAAATCACAGAACAAGGAAGAAAATGGTACCATCACAGAAATAAGTAGGAGTCAGGGGAAGCAGAAGAGAAGGATGAGAGTTACTTTATTCCAAAACCATGTGGAGAAAGCCTATGCAGCAAGAGAGCAATCAACTGTGTGATACTGCTGTCAAGCAAGCATGATGGAAACTTGAGCACTGGACTGGCAAATGCAACAGCATCAGTGATCTTCACAAGAGCAATTTGGTGAAGTGATGGAGATGAAAGGCTGGATGTCATCGTTTAAAGAAGAGTAGGAAAAAGGGAAACAGTGAATAAGAGCACTTCGAGTTTTGAAAAGAGGACAGAAATAAGGTAACAGCTGTGTGGGGAGGGGATGTGGGATCAAGACTGTTGTTTCTTAAGATTACCTTTTATAATTTAACTGTTCACAGTTTTCCCTACTACTGTACTAGACAGCCTTTCTATTGAGATACAGAGCATTTTTGGAGCAAATGAAAAGAAATTGAGGAAGAACAAAAAGGTGCTAAAGAAGGAGACCAGTGAGAGTCAGTCAGTGGAGTCTGGGTGCACCAGGTAAGTACAGTGTTCCTTAAGTAATTTAGGTTGTCTCATGGGCAGTAAAGTAATCAAAGATAGTAGCCACTTTCAGGAAGTGTTCTGTCTCAATTATCTTGAGTTCATTTGCCTTCTTAAAAAATAACACATGGTTTTTATAACCATTACAAACTCTTAGTAGTAGTATGATTTCTAATTAGAAAAGCGCTGGTTAAATAGTGCCTAAACATCTCCTAAGTCTCTTTAGTTTTTTACATGTCAGTGGGGAAGGGACTATAGCACTTAAAGCAAAACATGTTCTGCAGAACTGATCCAACTGCTAATATCAACAGACTAAGCTTTTTTTTTTCAGTGTAACAAAATATATTTTCGTAACTAATTATGGACCAGTAATACATTTAAACAGTACTTCAAAGCTGTCTGCATACAGAATTTATAGATTTATATTTATTTAATATATTTATTTTTATTTAATAATAAAATCTAATTATTTAACAAAATACATTAATTTTAATATATTTATATTTATTTAATAATAAAATCTAATTCTTTAACAAAATACTTTAAGAACCACAGTCTAATTTTCAAAGCTAAAGAACCAAAGTATTAAATAAATCACTGTATGGCAGAAGACACCATAAACTTATCTATGCAGACAGCAAATAGAGTTTTGTGCTATAAGCATGAAAAAAAATTAAACTAAGCCAAAAATTCAAGAATTGAGAATTTAGAAATAGCTGGTCAACCAAGGCCTTATAGTGGTCTTTGAGCATCATATTTCTTTTTATAAAAGCATTCCAAACATAGTATATTTATTCTTCAGCAAAATGTCTTCCATTTGATAATTGAAATTGGTCCACTAAAATAGAAAATTAACTGCAATAGTAATAATTAAAAATAAATGCTTTCTACTCAGGAGTTCATGCAGGGATTTCCTGGGGATTTATGACTTTCAGATTATGTTTCAATTATGGCTTGGGAAATGCCAGCGCAATCTATCACCACATTCAAATGATTTTTCATGAAACTTATAAACAGGAGAGCATCATTCCAAACCAAACTGATCAGTGCATAGTACTTCCTATTTACTGGCATACTCCAGAACCACTGATTTGTACTATCTCAGTGAAGGTCAGAGCACCAGGGAGATCAAATCATATGGACACTAGATAGTAAGTAAACATAGTTATGCTATTCTTCATGTACGTCACATTTTTTGCAGGTAGAAGGAGACAAACAAGAATGTGTTTCTTGACTGGGGATTTAGCTCAGTGGTCCAAGTGCCTGCCTGGCAAGCGTGAGGTCTTGAGTTTGATTCCCAGTACCCCCCCCCAAAAAAAAAAAAAAAACCACAAAAAACAAAAAAACAAAGAACGTCTTCCTCATCCAGGAGGACTTTCCAAAGTACCTAGTGTTTTCTTTCTCCTTTCTTCCTCCCTCCCTCCCTCTCTCTTTCTTTCTTTCTTTCTTTCTTTCTTTCTTTCTTTTCTTTTCTTTCCTTCCTTCCTTCCTTCCTTCCTTCCTTCCTTCCTTCTTTTTTTGGTTGAAGCTTCAAATATATTTTCCTATTCATTTTCCTTCATGTGCAGTTTATAATTTAAAATTTCTTTCTTTTCAAAAGAGATATTTAAGCCTTTTATAAAATATTTTGACTGTTGCTTTTATAATTTCTGACTTGGAATTATATTCAAAAGGGCTTTCTTTGGCTAAAATGTTTTCTAAATAAATTCACTCACATTTTTCTTTTCTGTTAATAAATTTAGTAATAAACCATCATCACACATCAAAAAGGAACTCCACTTCTTTGTTGTATGGTATTTACACAATGAAATGTTGGATTCTCTTTGTTAGAAGTTTCATTTTGGAATTTTGAATCTATATAAAGTTGGTATACTATCTTAAAGAATTGTAAAGTTTTCCACTTTTCTTTTGATCTAAGACCATAATTTCATGAGATTAGGTGGGGTTTAGGTCAGCTGATGTGGATTTTTGTTGATGTGTGAACTACTATGTGAAAAACAAGGTTCTAAGGAACTTAAAATATCACACTAATTACCCTTAGATGAAGCTTAGATTGAATGCTTGTTTGAATAAATGAATGAATAGATATTAATGTATATGTGTGCATATATATATATATATATATATATATATATATACTCAGATTTGGTGGCAGTCAAAATATTTTTCTCCTGAGTGCATCTTTGATTTCTTTTTGTAACTGATATCTACTTTTTCCAGTTATTTTAAAAACATAGGAAATTAACACTAGTTAATATATTGCATATTATTGTTTTAAAAGTTCTTGCTCAGATTACAAAATTTAGGCATACAAAATGATCAAACAACCAATGAGAACACAAACTGTTCTTTTTGATGAACTAACAGAGGCTAGGCTGAACTCTAATGGCTTCAGCCCTTGCCTTCCAGAAATCCATAGGTCACATTGCAGCTATTGGTGGAGTTCAGGCCATGTTTCCAAGTTTAAGTCTCTTATCCTGATCACTAACTTAGAGTAAGTACAGAGGATCAAGAAATACATTAAACTACATTATGATAATGTAGTCATCAAAATGTAAACTGCAGAAAAATTCAAAGGTCAAAATATTCAATTTTTTAGAATTTAAATTCCAGAGGAAAAAGAGGGTAATGGAGGGTGTGAGTTACAGACTAAAAGAGATTTAAAAGACATAAAAATAAAAACAAAACTAAAGTACCATTACTAGGGATGTATAATTTGGTAGCTTAATTTAAAAGATATACTAAATGTCAGGAGAGTGGTATTTTTAGAGGGTACAGTACTGGTTACGATTGAGACATAACTTTTGGTAGGTTGATCAAGTTATATTGCTTGACCTGTGTAGTAGTGGGCAAGTTTTATTATATTTATTTATTATATTAAATAAATTATACACTTTATTTAAAAGTTAAAAAATGCTTTATTATATTTATTTATTATATTAAATAAATTATACACTTTATTTAAAAGTTAAAAAATGCTCTACTCTGAATAATTCATTCTGTAATTTTACTTTTTGTGTTAATTTACATATTACCTTTTATACTCTATGGTCAGCACTGGTGAACTTAATTATGAAGGATATCCTGTCTCTAGGAAATATCAATATCCATCTTTACTCATTCAGAACAGCTGTTTTTGGACATTAATGTATGGCACACTCAAATCTTAAGTTTGCCAGTTCATCTAATTTATTATTTTTTCAATAATTATTAATGATTCACATAGATAATATCTCATTTAATCAATTGTTCTCATTTAAACCAAGTGAATTCAAATCATTTAAAAAATCTCCACTATGTGTCAAGTTTTTCTCATGTGTTGTTTCAGGAGGGGCAAGTTGGCTTCATATTACCGATTTTATCTAAATTGTTAAATTCATTTCCTTACCCTTCAGAAAGGGTTTTATTTATCTCTGTAGGAGAAAAGAGCCTACATTATGTGTAGAACCTATGTGTCTCAACTTTATATTCTGTAGGAGCAATTGGAGATACTAGAGCAGGGGATATTTTCATTTTATTTACCTAAGTTGTGATTGGGCATATGGTTTAGTAATATTATTATGTTTATAATAATAAGAATGTAAAAATTCATATACAACAGACTTCACAAAATCTTAGGAGTTATGCTAATCACATTTTTATCGCTGGTATAGAATAGTCAACACTCATAACTTAAAGGAGAGGTTTAATTTGGCCTATGGTGCAAAGAATTCAGACCATGGCTGGCTGGCTCCAAAGCAGGAACATCATGGTGGAAAGGCAAGGTGGAGCAAAGTTGTGTATTTCATGGCAGTCAGGGACCAATGCTCAGGGAAGAGCACCAACCAGAAATATTGTATACCCTTCAAAGTTCGGTATCAATGGCCTCTCTACAGCTAGGTCCCGTCTCCTAACAGTGCATGGTATAGCACCCAAGATATAATTACCTCTTTAGTCAAATTAACAATTAAGATTAACTGGCAGAGGAGATGCTTAAATGCTGGATACAAGTCTTTTGACAGAACAATGTCTTGTGAATATTTTGTTCCCTTTCATAGGATTTATTTGTTTATTTATAATTTTACTTTTTGCTGTGTGATTGAATGTAGGGCTGTGCACATGCTAGTCAAGTGCTGTACTACTGATCTATGATTCCAACCCACCTTTGAAAGCCTTTTGAGAAGATTTAAATTTTTCTAGAATTTTAAAAATTTATTATTTTAGTATATGTTTGTGATACATAATAATTGTATTCATTTTGGGAAGCTGTTACACATACATGTCAAATCTTGATCATTTTTATCCACATTCTTACCCATTCCCCATTCCCCAAAACCCTTTCTAATCTTTAAGAAGTCTATCTCCCTATTATCTTCTATCTCTCCTTTTTTAAATATTGATGAAGTCTAAGGTATCTATTTTTTTCTATCTGCGTAGAGTTTCCAGTGTCTTAAGAAGTGTTTTCTAACCTCAAGGGTGCAAAGATACTTTCCAATAGTTTATTCTAGAAACTTTAATAGTTTCAGCTTTCATATTTATAATCCATTCTGAATAAATGATTATATTTGGTATGAGATACATACTGAGGTTCAGCCCCCGTCAATGTGAATGTCTAGTTATTTAGTACTTTTTATTGGAAAGTCTTTCTGGCCCCATTGAAATACATCAGATCCTTTGTAAAAAAATCAATTGGCTCTGTATATACCAGTCTATTTCTAGACCCTCTTATATTCCATTGAGCTACCTTTATGCCAGTGTGACACTGTCTTTATTACTGTGTGTGTGTATTCTTTAACTTTACTCCTTTTAAAGATTAATTTGGCATTTTAGATGAATTGCTATATATATTTTAGGATCAAGTGACAAATTTATACAAAGTGTTCTTTTTCTCTTTTAGACAGGATCTCACTATGTAGCATAAGCTGGCCTTGGACTCACAGTGATCCTCCTGCTTCAGCCTCCCAAGTGCTGGGATTGCAAACATGTGCCACCACACATAGGTCACAAAGTATTTTTGAATTTTGTAAAAATTGTAGGGTAATTAAAGGAGAATTAAAATTTAATGTTTTGTCCCCTAATTCATGAACAGACTAGCTTTCTTCACTTACTATATATCTTAATTCCTCTTAGTAGCATTTGTAGTTTTCAGCAACTTTTTCTATATATTTAAAATTTATATTTTGGTATTCTTGACATTATTATAAATGGTAATTGTATTCCAATTTTCATTTATATTGTTTGTGTAGAGAAATGCAATGTATTTTAGGTTTTCAATCTTGAACCTGTGATCTTGCTTAGTACTATCAGTGTTAATTGATATTTTGTAGAGTACTTATGATTTTTACGTAAAAGGAACTGTGTCATTTGCAAATGAAGACAATTTTACATATTTTGTAATTTTATTGCTTTTATTCTTCTTCGCTTATCCCACTGATTAAAAATTCTAGTACAACTCTGAATAGAAGTGGTGAAAGGATACATTCTTAGCCCTTGTCCAGCATGGAAGGAGAAATGTTTATCTTTCACCATTAATATGCTAGTTGTAGGTTTCCTCTAGATACCTTTGTTAGTTTGAGGAAATATTCTCCTATTTCTAAACTGGTGGTAGTTTTTTGTAATCAATGGATACGCAATGTTATGAAATGTATCTTCTTCTGTTAAGACAACTGTTTTCTTCATTTTGTTAAAATAATGAACTACAGCACTTGATTTTTGAATGATAAATCAATGCACCATGCTTTGAAAAATCCCAGTTAGTTGTGGTGTCCTGTCCTTTTCACATATCCTGAATTTGTCTTGCTAATATTTTATTAAGGAGTTTTTGCATTTATATTTATGAGACATATTTGAATAATTCTTTCTTGTATTGTTTTTATCTACTTTTGGCATCAAGGGTATGGTGGCCTGAAATATGAGTTTTAAAAAATGTCTTAAACAGTTCAAGATAAAGGTATGCTACTTTTGGTGAGTAATTCTTGTAACATATCTGTGAATCCTACTGTATCTTGAATTTTCTCTGTGGAAAGACTTTTATGAATTCAATGTCTTTAACATATATAGACTTTTAGAATTTCTGTTCATTTTAATGTCTGTGTGTGTGTGTGTGTATATATATATATATATATATATATATATATATATATGCGTGTATACATATATATTCCCATTACTTGGGATTGAGCACAAGGCTTTCATGCTGAGCCACATCCCTAGTCCCTTCTTAAATTTTTTGAGGCAGGGTCTTGCTAAGTCACTAAATTCCCTATTCTGGGCTCAAATTTTTAGTTCTTCTGCCTCAGACTCCCAGATTGCTGGGATTAAAGTGTGCACACCATGCCCAGCTTGTTGTATCATATTGATTATTTATGAACTATAAAGGATTTTTCCATTGTATCTCAGAGGTCAAATTCATAGGTAAGTTAATCATAATATCCCTTCCATATTTGTATTAGTCATTTTTCTGTTGCTGGAGAAACATGTTCAACACCTAAAAATTAAAGGAAATGAAGGGTTTTTTTTGCACATGTTTTGGGAAGCTCAGTTTATGATCATCTGGCTCAAAGGTAGAAATGGCAGAAATAGTGGCAGGGCATGGTGGAGGATAGCTACTCAACCCATGGCATCAAGGAAGCACAAAGAGCAGGAAGGAGCCAAGGAGAAGAATATGTTCTTCTAGGTCATGTCCTCAGAGATCCAGCAGCCTCCACCTCCTAATAGCACAGTAAGCCATGAACTCATCAATGAATTAATTTACTGGTATGTTTAGCACTCCTATGACCCAGTCATCTTTCAAAAAGCACTCCCATCTGAACACATAAAACTTTTGGGGGATAGACTAGATTTTATTGTAGGATATTAGCTAAAATCATACTTTGAGCAAAATTTATACATCTAAATGCTTATATTTTTGGTGAAAATGTTCTAAATTAATTATCTTAGACTCTACCTTAAGGGACCAGAAGAAAAAAATGGTGAACAAGACCAAAGTAAGGAAACAGTAAATATAAAGACGAAATAGGATAAAATAAACAATAGATAATAATAGTTGAGATTAAGTCATTCAGAAGCTGGTTCTTTGAAAGATCAATAAAGTGAAAAGTCTTTACCTAGAATGATCAAGAAAAAGAATAGTATTATCAAGAATGAAAGGGGCCGGGGTGATACTCAGTGGTACAATCGCCTGTCTGTTAAGTGAGAAGTTGTGAGTTCAGTCCCTTTTTAATTCACCATGTATATTGCTATGATTGAGGTTTTTTTTTTTTTTTTTTTGTACCAGGGATTAAACTCACAACCTCGCGCCTGCCAGGCAGGTGCTTACACCACTGAGCTAAATCCCCAGCATGACTGAGTTTTTTTAAACCATTGTGACTCATTAATCTTCTCTACCAATTGTGCCTCAATATCCTTTGCTATTTCATCAATCCATCTACTTTCAGTGATAACCAAAAGAAACGTGTGGCTTTCTGAATGTCAGCTTATCCTGCAAGTTTACAAATCATCTGCAGCAGGCAAGATCAACTCTTCACCAAAACTCGTCACCAGAGTTAAGGACTTCTTAACTCCAACAATGCATTTAGCCACTGAGAATGATGGTCTCAGTGCAGAGACATTTAAGGAGTGGTGACCTTCAACAATTGCTTCTGATCTTCATGTTCATTTTTTTTTCTCTTGAAAGGCACTACAGGTTTGTCTCTTAATACAGGGTGCTTAGTCTCTATGTGGAAAAGCAGTTTTGAAAGTTTCATGGCTTTGTTGGATAACCAGTTTCCACATATCATACAAAGTGGGCTTAGAGAACATGAATCACTTGTTACAATGAACTGGTAATTTAATATGGACTTTTGGTATTTTCTTTTAAATGCAGCTTTGTTTTGTTGACAGTCTTGGGGTCTTTTGCTGTCTAATCATTGGGTCTTTTACCTTTTTTAAACAAGTTCCCCAGTAATGTTTGTTTTTTACTCATTTTGGCCAGAGTTAGCTTGTGGACTTGCCAGAACTATGACTGAGGCAGTACACGGTGTAGTAAAGTGGTAAGTAAAATAATGGACAGGACATGAGTAGATTAAAATAACTGTCAGACTCTGACTTAAAGCTGCTACTAGATTCAGCTGTACAATTGAATACACTGACTCACTTGCCAGCATATATCCTGCCACCAGATGCAGCTTAATTGTCATTTGCCCCTCCCTGATAAGGTTTTGATATGAGTCTGCAAGCAATTATTTTATTTTAGTCTTAGTACCATCAAACTTCCCTGATAATGTTAACTTGTATTTTCAGCTGTTCTTCAGTGCTAACTAACATCACTAGCTTAGAACCCCAGGCAATATATTCTCATAAGGCATTTGTAACATAGATCTCTTCGATGGGCAGTTCACAGTAAGGTACACTCTCTTGTGAGAATCTAATGGCACCTGCCACTGATTTGAAAGGTGGCAATGGGAGTGATGGGAAACAACAGTAAACAAAATGAAGCTTTGCTTACTCACCTTGTGTTCACCCTCCTTCTGTACAACTTAATTTCTCTATTACACAAATAATATTTAGTTTGTTCAGTGAGAAAAAAAAGTTCCTTTTCTTTTCATTCTACAGCTTTCGTTACCACTGTACTCCTGGCTATGGAATTCAGCTAGTCTTCCTAAACCTTCTTTAATGGCGCTTTCTGGATTTGACAGTTAATTAGCTGTAAAACTCCCATACTGGCAGGGGCATCAAGTAAGATAAATTTGTGCATCTATTTTGTAAATAGA